>JAJJMA010008808.1:0-14555 GCA_023529015.1 Papaver nudicaule | reverse complement strand
AACCATGGACCACCATGGATTTACAAGAAATTGGTGCAAAGACGCCATAAACCTACGCAATATCTGCGTATCACTCGAAACATCACACGGGGGGATAACTTTAGGGGTATTGGTCTGGCGGTCTACGGCAGTTGAAAGAAACTGATGGAGATAGTAAACAGTTACGAGAAGATGGCGCGAGTGGACATGTTCTACACAACTCAGGCAGTTGCGGAAACCAACCCATGTCCTCCACTCCTCCACTCTTCCACGACTTCCACCTCTCTGTCGAGAGATCAGGGTGAGTTCAAAACTATAAATAGAGGCTTCATTTATCTTCCAAGGCAGAACGGCTAGAACACAGAAATAGAAACAACAAAAATATCAGAGCCTCGGAGAAAACACACTTGAGAATCCAAACACGTTTCTAGCCTTGGAGATTTCTAGTCGACTTCACGACGGAGATCTTGAACTCTTACACCCAAAACACATCCTCAACCTGATCTCAAGTTTCTTCGCTGTTTCCCTCCCTAGACCAACCTCTATCCTCTCTGTGACCGAAGCAAGACGTGAACGGCCATTTTCTTGGTTTAGGCTCGTCTTGTTCGACTTTGATCTCCGAGCACTACGAAAGTACCCAGAGACGGTACATTGTTTTTGCAGGTAAAAACAGTTGGCGACCACAGTGGGAGATCATTCTCTCGGTTCCTGGGAAACTCGCTCAAAGATGGTTGAACTTAGGTCGGGATCAGATACCAAAAACCCCAATTCTTCAACTGAAGCCTAACCATACCGAGAGGATTAACAAGCGAGATCTCGGACCATCCCGAAGAAGAAGGTCACCTAGTGAGCGAAGCGGAAACTCGGAGAGAAAGGATTCGGACCATGTCGAAGGACCGAAGCCCCAGAATCAACCTCGGGGTGAATAAACCGCCTTACTCGACAGGGACTGACACCACCACGATTGAGTCGTTTGTCTTTATTAGCTGTAAACCACCCAAGCTCGGCCTATATAAGGCGAGCTTGGAAAACGTTATAGGGGTTGGATTCTTTTTGGATTGAGCCTAAGCAGCAAGAGAGAAATTAGGTCTGTTATCTCCTCTGGTTCCTTAGGGTTATATTCTTGTAATCACAACATCGTAATACATACAAATCCTTTATGTTTTGCCTTTACTGTTATAAGTTTTGGGTTTTAATCATTGTTCTTAGTATCTTCGGTATTGTTCTTGCGATCCTCGCACCATTGAATCTCAACTGAAATACTGTATGTATGAGTAGATCTGATGGATATGGCTCCTTGAGTACCTATGCAGATTTCTACTCGTACAATTTGGCGCTAGAAACAGGGATGATTAAAACAACTTAGGGTTTGCCTGTGATTTTTCGGGTTTTCAAATTTTTAGTATGTTTTCTAATCTTTCAAAAGATCTACAAAAATTTGTTTTCCGAAAAGAAGCTCCTGTACCTTAAGCATCTAAATGACCTTAATGGCTTTAGTATGTTTAAGAGTTTTCTGAGCATAGTATCAGGTGATAAAATCATCCATTAAAGAGTTCTCGAAACCTTGGTGTGATAAAATCGATTTCCAGGAAAGACAATTGGTATTCGCTTTAAGCCTTTCGCAGCATCGAATCTAGCTTTGCGACAAGCAATTACGAATTTGTGTTCTATATAAAAATCCATTTTAGGGTTTCCAAAGCTCATGTTATACATAAAAATCCATTTTAGGGTTTTCAAATTTCATGCTATATTTGGAAATAAAACTTCATAAAAAGAACCAGATGAAAAGGGATGATTTGGGCTAAAAGACAAAATAAGCAGTTAGGGATATATCTAAAAAGGACAAATACGACTTATATTCGTCTGAAAAACCAGTTGCAGAATAGATTTACATGGCCGACAAAGTACACTGCGCTAGCCGCCTTGGACCTCACGGGTTTTTTGTTTCTTGACAGGTCATAACCAAAATGGCTTCCCAATCGGAACACGCTCCGAAGCAGCGAGTAGGATCCTCGAGGCAAGGCACTGGATCATCCAGACAGCACAACACCAGATTCTCAACCAGTAAAGGGTTATCTCCCGAGGTAGCGGCAAGTACAGTTTAGCACCGAGAACACGTAAACGAAGAAGAAGTATTGATAGAGGACTTAGGCCCCGAGGGAAAAGGATTTCCAGAGGCTGAAGAGCCACGCCAACAGCAAATACAGGAAGAAAATGGAGAAAACGAGGAAGATGAGGACGAAGCATCTGATCCTGAAAATGAAATGCCCGAGCAACAACCTACCGAAGCAAATACGGCAAGAGCTCCACAATTTAGAAAATTAATCTTGAAAAAAAGAAAAATAAAAAAGATAAAAAAACAGCTGGCCGAAGCAAACAAAAAGGTAGCGGAAAAATCGGCGTCCAACTACAAGGGAGGCAGCGAAGGACATTCTCGTCCAAGTAACGCATCTCGGCCGAAGGAACCCTCCGAATCTAACACGTACATAAAGGTCAAAGGCACCAGTAAAGGTCACGGAATCACGGTATCAAGCAAGAGGACCGAGCCTCCGGCATACACAAAGGCAAGCATACACACATTCAGCGAAGGAAATCAAACGAAGAGAGATGCCGAGGCAAGAGCCCTACAGCAAGTGATGATGGATCAAATTAAGGCACTCCGAGCAGAAATTTTCGACAACCAAATCCAATCGAGTGACAGGATCAAACTCACTCAAGCCATGAACGATGTCAATCGGTCACCGCTAAGCCCAGCAATCCTTTCATTACCAATTCCAGTAAAATGCACGATGCCCACTTTCACCTCCATCTTCGACGGATCAGGAGACCCTACTATACATGTCAAAATGTATCTCCGAGTTTTTCTGGCTTACGCCAATAGAGATGAAGTGCTTTGCAAGTATTTTCCCTCTAGTTTAAAAGGAGAAGCCCTCGCCTGGTATGACAATCTCGCAGCCGGCTCAATCTCATCTTTCGAGGAGCTTTCTAAAGTTTTTATACTACACTTCCTGTATAACAACTCCTCAAAGCCTGGGGTGGAGAAACTATTTAGCATTCGGGTACGCCCAGGAGAGTCGACCAAAAGTCTAACAAGCAGGTGGACCGAGCAGTGTGTAGAGGTAGGAAATGGAGCCACGGAAAAGGATAAAGTACGAGCATTCCTCAACGCTCTAGACAAAGATCACCCTCTATACGACAGACTCTTCTCGAAGAACCTCGAAACGCTGCAGGACCTGCGAAAGTACCAAAAGGAGCGAATCACCTTGGAGGAAATAAAAGAACAAGCAGCACTGGGAAAGGAAACTATCTTAAAATAAGTTCACTCGATAAACAACCTATCGCTCGAAGATCGAGGACAAGCAATGGGCACTCACTTCGGGGACCCATCGAAGCGAGAAAGACAGGATGATAGCGGTCGATATGGGAACGAAAGCAAATTTGGTGATGGCAAGTACCATGATAACAGAAAGTACACTGATAACAGAGGAAACAACCCTCGGGGGGAGTTCGAAGGAAACAACAGTCAGCAAGGACAAGGAAACAGAAAATTTGGGACGACCAAGCCAGGATTTCCTGCATTTCACTACAGAAAACTTCCCAAGCTCTGCGTACCCATTGAAGATGCCCTTCGGATCATTGAGCAGTCTGAATTCGCCAGCGAGATAAGATATCCTCGAAGCAGAGGAAACCAACCGAAACACACAAAAAACTCAAGGGACTATTGTCAATTCCATAAATTCCATGGACACACCACCGAGGATTGCGTCACGGCACAGGATCAAATTTATTTCTTTATTACTAGAGGACAATTTAAACACCTTCTGGAGCTGCCACAACCACCCCCTAACCAACCGCAACCCAAGGAAGAGGCAAAGCACGAAGCCTATGTAATTACCATCGACAGGGATATACCAAGGTTCGGAGCTTGCAACTCAATTGTTCATACGAAGGGACTAGAAGGAATCCAGACTGGACGCATCCACAAAAGGGACTTGGATGGACAGGAGATACTTAGTGTAGTAACAAAAAATCGCTTAGAGGAGTGGCAGAAGCAGCCTGTTTTCTTTTCAGCAGCAGACATTCCCCACGAGGGAAGGATGCATAACGATCCTCTGGTCATTACCCTTCAAATGGGGAAGATAGCCATGCCCAAAGTACTGGTGGACCCTGGGAGTTCTGTGGACATACTATTCGGTCAAACATTTGACAAAATGAAAGGTAAGAAAGCTGCTTTGGTACCTTCAGCTTACAACATATTCGGCTTCAATGGAAAGCCGTCAACGCCCCGAGGAGAACTGATGATCACAATTCATGCCGGTAGTCAGAAGCAACCAACTCTATTCAGTGTGGTGGACATAGATTCTCCTTACAACGCCATCGTGGGAAGACCATGGTTGCATAGCATCATGGGCGTTGCATCTACCTTACACCAGAAGATCAGGTTCCCAACACCGACAGGGATTGCTGAAATCCGAGGTGATCCTACCGAGGCTCGGGCATGCCACGAAATCGATGTACAAGCAAGAGAAGCGAGTAAGGAATGCTCGGAACAAGCCAAGAACCCGAGGATATCGGACGAAAGTATAGCAAAGTTCATAGCTGACACTGAAGCTGGGATGCTAAGTGTGAAACAAGAAGCAAGCAAAGAGAACCAGCATCTGGAAAACAGAGAACAATTCCTTGTGGCAACATACAACCTCCAGACTCCGAATGAACAATCAGGCGAGTCTAGCGAAGACAACAACATCCAGCAAGAACCTTTCTGGATTGGTCTGTTTGTCATTGAAAGGCAACTCGATAAGGATACTTACAGTTTGACTAACCTTGAAGGTCAGAGGTTGAAAACCCCAGTGGAGGGGAGGTACTTGAAACACTTAGTTTAAGAAAACAAAATCCATTTGTAAGCAGCACTCGAAGAGATTTAATAAAATAAAAATGGCACTCATTGATGCAACTCCCACCGAAGTCAAACTCCAAATACTGTCAACACCATCGCAAAGGCTGTAACGCCAAAGGCAAAACACGCCAAAGGTAAAAAACGCCAAACAGTAAAAAGGCTGCAACGCCAAAGGCAAAAAACGCCAAACAATAAAAAAGTCCTCGAATAGCAGGCACAGAGCCGATGACCATATAAATCGTAAGGGCCCTACGAGTTATATGGCACGGTCCTCTACCCACAAGACACCCCGATAGCGGTGAGCACTTTGAATCAAGGCTACAAAAGCCGACGATGCACTCGTACTCACAACCAAACGACCACGAGGACTGCACGTCCTCGGGCGCCGAGGGGACGATAAATGGGATTAACATCTACCTATAGAGGAAGATGGAACCCCGAGGCAGTTGATTTGCTTGTACTCACAAGCGAACTACTCAACCTAGGGACCTCCTCAAAACCAAAAACAGTCCCGAGGAGGGGCACAACAATAGAAAAGTAGACAAAAAATAAATTCTTTATATATATATATGTGCATGTAATGCAGGACGCGAAGTGTGATAACAAAAAATGCGTCTATAAGCAAAATGGCGCGGAAACAACTACAAAGGAAAAACAAAAAATACACAAGCTAAGGGCGTAAATTATCCTTTGAGCAATCGGCACCATCACGAGGACCGTCCTCGGAACCATGATCGGATTCGCTCGGACCATCACGGGAACCCTCGGCGGCATTACTAAGACTCCTTGAATCACCACCTCGAGCAGGATCATCATCATTACCACCACTAGCTATCTTTAAAAACTTCTCCAGTAGGCCCCTATTTCGAAGCTCATTTCTAGCTAAAGCCACATAAACTTTCTGAGGGAGCAGATACTCATCAATAGGAGACACAACGTCCGAGTCACGCGCCCCAATAGCACCATAAGTAGGAGGTTCAACACCGATGGTCCTGAAAAGAGAACGACCGTGCTTTCGGCAGGCCATGCTGGTAGCAAAGGCAGTAGTTAATGCAGATTTGGAAAGAAGTTCTTCTACAGCTTGACCATGCCTCATCTCATGGTTAACAAGGGCAAAACCAACCACCATATCCCTTACGCTTGCCTGACACTCAAGGCGACGCTCCCGTTCCTTGGATAAAAGCTTAGCATGATTCGTCATTTCTTCGGAACGACGCTTGCGTTCAAGATCAAGCTCTTGAGAAAGTCTAGCAAAGTCAGCAGAGCGACACTGGCGTTCTTCGGATAACTCTTTGGTCAGTTGCTTAACCCTGCTCTCGGCCTCCAACTTCCGATCGGACTCGTTCACCAACTGACTTATGGCATCGTCCCTCGCTGCCTTGGCATCAACAACCTGCTTCTTCAAATTAGCTTCGATGCCTGAAAAAGAAAGCAACAAACATAAGAATAACAAAACAGCGACTCAGCTAAGGCTGCGAAGTAAGCAGAAAGGCAAAAGGAATTTGGGGATAACTCCCTACTTTCTTTATAAACCATATATTCAGCAACTTGGTGCTGATTAGTAAAACGAGGCACCGAGGCATTCTTTCGGATATCCTCAGAAGAAATGACCCCAATTTTTGGCCAATTCTATTCGGTATTCATCAACAAGGGCAGCAGTCTGGACGTTCGACTTATTTGCCGAAGCAAGTTGTTGGCAAAAATCAGTACAGCTTCTTTTTAGACCATCATTTTCAGCAGCCAAGTCCTTGTTAACATTCTTATATGTAGACAGCTGCACCTTCAAATCCCTGATGTCCTTTTCTAACTTTTCAATTACAACCCTGCCAGAGACATTGACTGACCTCTCCGAGCGAGCTGCATCTCGCTCTTGCGTCAATCGAGTCACATCCATTTGGAAAAAATGGTTTTCCCGGGACAGCAACGCGTTTCTATTTCTCATTTCCTCGAGAAGGCGTTTGGCTTGATCCCCTTTCTTTCTCTCATCTACATAAGTTCTTTCGGCCTCTTGCCTCTTCGCCCTGTAATAATTTACATCTTCCAAAGCTTTATCCCTCTCTTCCAGCAACGTAGCATTATCACTACGGCAGCCTTCGCTACTTGAGGCAATTTGAGACGATTGTCGGCCATTTCGAAGCCGATCAATAGCCAATTGGGCCTCCTGAAGTTTTTTCTCGAGCTTTTCCAGCTCGCCTTTTCAAAAGCAAGTAGCAAATCTGTTTTTAGCAACGCTACAGCAAACAGATGCTCCCAAAAAGCAACAGGAAAATAAGGGACTTACATATCGATTGTTTCTTCGCCTCAGCACTGCGAACTTTCTCCTGTGTCAGCTCCTCCTGCATCCGATGAAACTCTCGTGCATGGTACTCGGTTTAACCAGCTTGATCAAAGTTGTAAGCTAGCAGACCAGTGGCATGATAATCACCCTGGCAAAAAGTAGCAAAGATTATAAGGAAAATAGATTAACAAAACAATTCAGTAACAACGACATGAACACAACTCACCGCCTGAACCATGGACAAACTCTCCTCATAGGACAAGGGAGGATGGCGAAGATTATACTCGGCTCGAGGACAGTCACCTCCGAAGAGATCGCCGAGCTTTTTGCAGAAATCCGGATCCAAAGGTTGCCCTAAGGGATCCGAGGCATAAGCCTCGAAGCGAGTTGAAACCTCGGTAGTAAATTCACCAGGACAATAATTTTCAAATAAAGCTTCGTTAAACCTCTCAGCAGTATAGGATTGCCTATATTTGCAAGCATAACTAGGGGCAGGCGGAAACACCGAGCTCTGTGGAAGGCCGGCGACGAGCTGTTTGGAAGAATCCATCTTAGCGTACGAACCATCCTCTTGAGGAACGAGGAGGTCCACTGGTGTAACAATCTTCTTTGAAGAAAGAATAGAGGGCTCACCAAAAACATTCGTGGAAGTTCCTATCGCTGAGGCAGAGGCACTAAACGCAACCTTCGGCGTTGAAGAAGTTGATAGAACAAATTCCGAGGCAGCACCAGCTCTCGAAGTTGTAGGAACTACAGTCGAGACAGGGACACTACTAACGATAGAAGGCACAGTAATCTGAGGGTCTATGGCGACCACCTCTTCGATTACCATCTGGGTCGCCGTCGATACTGGAATTTCCTTATCAGCAATCGCAGTCTCATTCGGAGGAACCATAGCAGCCCGACGACGGGTAGTTTGAACCCCTTTCAGAATTGCTTGCAAAGCAGATTTTTTCAGCGGCTTAGAAACTTTGGGATTTCCCCCATAATTAAACTTCATCAAACTGCGACTAAGGTTTGGGGCACCTAAAGGCTGTCCCTGCAGATAAGGATCCGTCTTCCTCAGGAAACAAACAGAGGCAAGTATGAATACTTCGGAAAAGAACGAAAAGAGAGTATTTGTTACCTGCTGCATAGTCCCCTCATCAGGCCGAGGACGCTTTAGGTTGCCCGAGGGCCCGACGACGACATCCTTGCCCTTGCCCGAAAACAAGCGAGATAGCTTTATATCCTCGTCAGAAAAATGAATGGAAAACAGGTGCCGAATATCGAACTCGTGACCTACCTCGAACTCAGTCCGAACAATGAATCGGCCAGAGTCCTTCCAGCCTCGGAGTAAAGGACCTCTGAGAAGTATAGGTTCCGAAAACCAGTCGTCATCCATAGAGTATTTCAAAGACTCGGGGAGAATGTCTTGGCTACCATTCACCCTCCGAAAACTAACCCCCCAAGGAGCTAACTCGTTGTCCGTAGTTAAAAAGGGCTCGTAGTGCCTAAAAAAGTTCTTGGCAGTAAAATAATACTTCGCTGTAGATTCGGGAGAAGAATTATTCTCAGACTGAAGAACCCACTGATTGATGAGAAAGATGGAGCTGCAAGTAAGTTGCATCACACCTCGAGGTTCGGGAAGAGAGCAAAGGATTTCAAGGAACAAAGGATTGGAAGATTGATAAAGGGGAAAAAGCAGCCCATCAGATATCTGATGAAACGTTACCACAAGTGTGCCCTCGCTACATTCATACTCCCTAACCAATTCTGGAGTCAATCTGGAAGAATCAATGGCCTCGATTTGAAAGCCCCTTCCATCAGGATCCTCACCGTTTAACCTTAAAGAAAGGGCCTCAATCATGGAATAAGGCATGAGAAAAGGAAGATGCAGATAGGAAAAAGTAATAACCGCCGGCGGACGGAAATAGCAGAGGCAACTGGAAAATAAAGAAGAAAGAAGGGAAAATCACAAAGAAGTTAACTTTATGAAAGAAAAGGTCGATTAAAACAATGGGTCGAGAAGAAAAGAACGAAAGGATTGCTTGATATGAAGATACAAATGAAAAAAGTTTCACGGAAAAAAGGCCGCCGGCGCCAAGGAAGATGAAAGCGAAAGGTCTAAAAGATTTTTAGAGGGAGAAGCAAAACTTAAATAGTGAGAAGAAACCGACTCTACCAGTCAGAAGGTGAAAAGCCACGAGCTTAGGAGAACGTGTCGCAAAGAAAAATATACACCTGGCAGGTAGTGGGGATACTCGACAAAGAGGTGGCAGAAGAAGAATTTCCCCTCCTCGCATCTTCGATACAAGGAAAGGAAAGAGGCAAACTGTAGGGGGCAAAACCCCTCGGAACACGTGTCTCGCATCCAGGAAGCCTAACCATACCGAGAGGATTAACAAGCGAGATCTCGGACCATCCCGAAGAAGAAGGTCACCTAGTGAGCGAAGCGGAAACTCGGAGAGAAAGGATTCGGACCATGTCGAAGGACCGAAGCCCCAGAATCAACCTCGGGGTGAATAAACCGCCTTACTCGACAGGGACTGACACCACCACGATTGAGTCGTTTGTCTTTATTAGCTGTATACCACCCAAGCTCGGCCTATATAAGGCGAGCTTGGAAAACGTTGTAGGGGTTGGATTCTTTTTGGATTGAGCCTAAGCAGCAAGAAAGAGATTAGGTCTGTTATCTCCTCTGGTTCCTTAGGGTTATATTCTTGTAATCACAACATCGTAATACATACAAATCCTTTATGTTTTGCCTTTACTGTTATAAGTTTTGGGTTTTAATCATTGTTCTTAGTATCTTCGGTATTGTTCTTGCGATCCTCGCACCATTGAATCTCAACTGAAATACTGTATGTATGAGTAGATCTGATGGATATGGCTCCTTGAGTACCTATGCAGATTTTCTACTCGTACAAGGAGAGTGGAGGAGATAATGTACCAGCTATGTGAAACTCTTTGTCTTTCGAAGCCACAACGGAAAGACATGTTTACATCGCTCAACATGGTGGTAGCAGGGAAACGCCTACCTTTCAAGGAAGTCGATGGGCAGACGATGTCCAAACAGGAGCCGCAAGCAGGAGGACAAGGCTGGGGACTCCTCACAACCACCCGTGTGTCTGATGCTGAATTCTCAAAGACACTCATCGACCCAGGATCCCCAGTAAACATCATCTCAGTTAAGACTCTCAGAGCCGCAAATATCCCTCGCAGCAAAGCCATTCATTCCCCTACCATTATCAAAGGTCCTGATAGGGTCGAAGTACGCACTTACGGGTGGATCGACCTTCCCGTCGAAATCAACACGATCCCAACCATAGTGGAGTTTCACATTGTTAACGGAGTCATCGAGAGCGACATGGTGTTGGGACGCCCATGGATCTACAGCAACCAGGAGACACTTCCTCTGGAGTTCATGGGATGGTTTGTACAAAAGAGCAGCATCGCAAAGGCAGTAGCCACGCCTGCAGAGACCAAGGGAGTCAATGAGGACCCCCTCAACCAAGAAGGTACTTCGTCCACCCCTCTTTTATATGATAGCCCATGTTCACCGAGTCACTGGGGACTCACCACGAGGAGAGCCACTCGAGAGGGAAACCCTGGAAAACCCGCAAGAGGGAGCATCGACACCACCGAGTACTGGGACTCAGAAAATTCCCGGAGCCCCCACTGGTAGGGCCTGCACTTAGTACGACAACCTTGCCCGACATTGGAGCTCTGCGAAATGATCCTTGTCTACTAAGACCTCCATGAAACTACAAAAGACTTGCCACGCATGCACCAACGCTATCGGAGAGGGCCAAACCCCTAAGAAGCGAAGAGGCTTGTAATTCCAACGGCGATATCAACCTCATCAACGAGAAGTATAACAACAACTTACCTTCCGTGAGTACCATCACCGAAGGAAATAAGAGGAAGAGTCCAGCTACAGAGGTGACACACCCAGAGCATACGGCTTCAAGCTCACTTTGGAAACTTCAGGTGACAGTATGGGTCGAAGCGGATCACAACACAAGTCACGGCGCCACGAATCACAACGCCACAAGCTACAACACCTGGAGTGATGGCGCCACAAGCCACGGCGCTGCAACTATTAGAAAGGGGTAAATCAAACTTGTAGTACCCATGGCAACAAAGGAATTACTAACAAACACTAAAGGGACGGACAACTCCATCATCATTAAAAGAATGACGACGAGACATGGGGACTTCCAGAGTTATCACTGCAACCAGCCAGGAACTTCAGGGTTTGGACCCTCTAGACAAACCTGAACACAAGCATGTCCAACAACCCAACTCTGGAGAACCAAGAGGAAGATGCGCATCTCTATCTCGTCCACACCAACCTCCCTATCCAAAAGACCCCTCTCTCATGGGATACTCCTCACTGGAGGAAGTTCAGACTTCAAACTGTCGAAGCCGCAGGATGATCAACCACAACCGTCCCTGTCTTGCTAGAGAAAGATCCAAGCAGTAAGGATTGAAGAAGCTCGTGATAACAGGAGACCCGTTAGCAAACCAGATAACAGGGTATTGACACAATACAACTCGAAGGGTCCTGAAAAAAAATGTAACTCAAGCACAAGATGCAGATCTGCAATAACAACCGTGGGGAGTGCGAGGACTGAAGCTTATACAGGATTCCCAGACTCATCGTCTCCCACGAAGTACTGGAGCTATTAGACGTCTGAATAAGGATGGAACAACCGGATTACCCCGACCCGGTGATTCTCAACAACTAGATAGAACGCTCTGCCTACTCAAGGCCAATACACATGTGTCTGCACGAGGAAAGGCGAACCCAATGAGAAACGCTGATAAGATATCAGAAAATATGGTTGGGGACTCCTCGCCACCGCTCTCCACTCCACCAAGTACCGATAGCAATGCCGGCTGGCACCCAAAGGGAAACGTGAAGTACAACAGATGCTCCCTTGTCTCTACTAAAACGCTTCATCAGCATGGGAGGAGCCTGCTCGACCATAAATATCCATACAACATGGGACTACCCGCTACAGATCTCTCGAAGGAAGGGAGACTCAAGAGAAGAACTCTAATCAACACTATTGCTTACAACCTCAGCGTTAGAGCTACCAACCAAGTACGGTAAACCATATTGTGGGGAAGTTATTTTATTATGTGTCTCCATTGAGCAAACCTACTCTGGAGACAAACAAAGACGTGCTCACGACTACATACCAAGTTCGCTGTACGACAACCTTCACGAAAATGAGCAACGCGGAAGATCAGTAAGAGATCTGAAGGTAAATTTTATACAACATCTTCCTACAGGTGTATAATGTTATGTGTAAAAATTTCGTGGCAATCCAATCCGTGGATCAAGAGATATGGCGCCAACATTACAGCACACCGAAGTAAGTGGACATAACTTACATACGAAACCAAAACAGCTGCTGCAGAAAGCTCGTGAGGAGTTCTTGGGTAAAATTTAAACACAAACTCCGTTTTAATGTCTACAACTTTGTGATAAAATTTCATACAATAACTCCATGTGTTTTGAGAAATATGGCGTGGACATTGGGGAAAAGAAGAGCTGTCAGAATTTCCTGCGCCAGCAACTTTTGTCGCGAAGAAACAACCGGTTTGAGAAATCCACAAGGGATTTTGGAAAGATTTTCGGACACAATATTTCTCTGTATGTCTCCCAACACATACTAAAATTTTGTACCAATCCAGCAAGGGTATTGGGAGATACGACACAAACATTACAGCACACGCGAGACGCGCAATCAGGAATCATGTGCAAGACCACGTCGAGTACTGCGGAAAATCTACGAGGATCCTCGAAGATATTTTTGGACAAAATACTTCCCTGGATGTCTACTACCATGTGTAAAAATTTCGTGATGATACAACCAGTGAGTCAAGATATATGACGCAAACATCAGGAGACACACAAGACGCGAACTGTCGGAATTTACAACGAATAGGCTACGTGCAAAGCTCATAGCGCCAGCATCCACGGCACTACCAAGTCCATGGCGCCACACCTCATGGCGTCACATCTCATGGAGACACACATCATGGCGCCACATCTCATGGAGCAATACTTTATGGCGCCACATCTCATGGAGCAACACCTCATAGCGCCAATATCCTCCTAGAACTTCACTACTCAGTAGAGACGGCGAGGTAAACATCTTCATCAAGTAGTTCGCCTATTTTGACTCCAACACTCTCCTCAACGACTGGGGACTTGGCGCAATCGTCGTGATTTGGGGGGAAGTCTCTGTAAAGGGGATACCGAGACGGGACAACACATGCTCTACCCCAAAACAGAAGACGTTCAGATCCACACCAAGAAAAAAGAATACGATTGACTCCCCTGGTATCTCTCTACCAACTGTTGCTGTCAGTTACCACTGGATTAGTTATTGTCTCGTAAAGCATCAGTGCTCCACCTCACTCAACACTACGGATTCAACTCTGAACACCAATGGACGCGTCTTGCTAGAAAGTACACCACCCAAGCTTGCATCAAAGGCGCTTCTCAGAAAATTAGCTAATTGCATAACCATTCTCCGGGTGGAGACGATCAAGGAGAAACAAGGAATTGATCACGACAAGAAGGAGGAAAAGTTCTCTGCTAAAACGGGTAAAACCTCTCCCTTCTTTTTATCTTCTTGGCTAAGGCCTAGCCTATGTATGTATTCACATACATGACACCCTTCTCTAGAAAAATCACGGCGCCGCAAGAGCTTGTGGCGCCATAAAAGTCGTGGCCCATGAAACCTATGGCGCCACGAATAACTAAAAAAAAAAAAAAAAAAAAAAGAATTTAGGGTTTCACGCCCTGGCCACGCCCACTTAGCTTTCATGGCGTCATGGCCATGATGCTGTGACCATGGCCCCTTGCTTGTCTCGGCCATTGTGATGCCAACTACGACACCACCCATCTCGTCCCCCTGACACCTAAAAAAAAAGAAGAGAGAGAGGCTTCATCCAACTACACTTGCATGTTTTCACACACATAGTCTCATTCTCGGCTTTACATCATAGCTATAGTTCACATTAGAATATTAGCTGATATAATCTCTACTAGCATTGAATAGAAAGCCTTGAGAAAATTGAGGTTGCCATCACCATCCGAGTGCTTAGTATGAAACATTACTGTTCCACACTAACCAGGGGACTTTCTGTAGATGGTGAAAAATGGAGAAGGGATAAAATCGTAAATCTCCTTATGCGATTGCCTACTCAGGAAGATCTCTATAGCTCTACGAGTTCCCTCTTATAGCCTCCCGGGTGGAGAGAATGATATCGTAGTGCATGTAGGGGGTAAAACCCCTCGGAACACGTGTCTCGCATCCAAGAAGCCAAACCACACCGAGAGGATCGACAACAAAGTCTCGGAGTAAACCAAAGAAGAAGGAGGTTGCAGACGAGCGA
>JAJJMA010008806.1:0-11860 GCA_023529015.1 Papaver nudicaule | reverse complement strand
CCTAAAACTGACAACTAGCTTGACATACCAACGCTAGTGGGTTTGACCGGACAATGCCCTAACATCGACGTTCTTCGAGAATAGCTTGTGTACAGAGGATGATCTTTATCAAGTGCATTTCGGTAAGCTCGAACTTTATTCTTTTCCGTGGCGCCGTTTCTAACCTCCACGCATTGCGCGGTCCATCTTTTTTTCAAGCTTTTGGTGGACTCCTTGGGTCTTACCCTAATGCTAAACAATTTCTCCAATCCTGGGTTCAATGGATTGTTGTAGAGGAAATGAAGCAAGAAGACCTTGGACAAATCATCGAAAGATGAAATTGAACATACTGGTAAGCTATCATACCAAGCTAGGGCCTCTCCTTTCAAACTCGATGGGAAATTGAAGAGCACCTCATCCTTATCAGCCAATGCTAGGAATAATCTTTGGTACATTTTTATGTGATGAGTTGCATCTCCACTTCCGTCGAAGACAGAGTTAAAGACTGACATAGTGCATTTAACTGGGATAGGCTTGCTTAAGAGTTCGAAGCTTAGCGGCGAGCAGTGTACTTCGTTAATGGCTTGTCTCAGCTTAACGTTTGCAGACGGTTGTTCCCGACTATCGAGGAGCTCTGCTTGCATTTCCTTGATCTCGTCCATCATAAATTTTTGCAATGCAGCTGCTTTGGCATCCTTCGCGCATGTTCATTCGCGTATACCAGATGTATATTATTTCCCTTTGATCGAATGCTAGATTCGATATGACGGCTCGATGTTTCTCACTTATGCTCGTTTGAGTGTCTGTGTACTGGGGTATTGTTTCTTGATATGGAGGGACGTTTTGAATGCGAGTTTTCATGTGGATGGGAGTGTCCTTCACTGTTTCTCTTGTAATTAGACGCTGACTTTTCAACAGCTTTCTTATTTGCTTCGATTAGTCTCATCTTAAGTCTTCTGTTCCTCCTATTGAGTTTCCTGAATTGTGCAGCTCTTAGGGTTTCTTCCTCGGGGGCTGCTGTATTTGTACTACATCTTCATTATCTTCAGATTTTTCCTCTTCTTCTTCTTCTTCTTCTTCTTCTTCTTCTTCTTCTTCTTCTTCTTCTTCCTCAGCTTCATGATTTTGCTACTCTGGGAACCCTTCTCCATCTGGTCCTAGATCCTCGATGAGTACTGCTGAACTGTACTTGCTGCTATTTCTGGCGAGACCCCTTTACTAACTGATTGCCTTGTGACGGGCCTCGATGAGCCTTCTCCTTGCCTCGATGAACCTACTCCTTGTCTCGGTGCCGGTTTAGACTTTGATACCATGATGATAAGGCCCTACAAAAAGTAACAAACTCGTGAGGTCCAGGGCGGCTACTCAGTGTACTATTGGTCTGTCAAGCGTACTAATAGTTATAACAGAATCTGACATGTGAGATTTTATGGGTATTTTATGTGTATGATCCAATGGTATTTGTGCAATTTCTGTCGTTAAACTTTTGTGCCTTTTTTTTTCCGTACAACCCTAATTTTCCCAGATCTACCTTCCAAAAATGGAGGTTCTAGGAAATCCACTTTTTCAAAACTTTTCTGAAAAAAGGGGACGATGGATCCAAAAGTGACTTTACTACTTTCCTGATATGACTTATGATTAGAAAACCCTAAAATAACCCAAGTGGGTTGTAGTAAAACAACTGTATAGAGAGTCTTAAGGGTATTTTCTGGAATTTAAGGTGGATTCGAAATCGAGAACTATTATTTTTTCAAAATTTTGAGAACTACTCTTTCATTCTTCTTTTTTATGAAACTTTTTGAAAATTTTTTTGGATCTTGATTAGATCATTATGTTTCATAGCTTGAATTCCTTAAAAAACATCGATATATCACTGTGATGATTTGCTCGAAACTCTTAAGCATTCTAAAGCTAAAAATCTTTAGATACTTAAGATGGTGGAGCTTGTTTAAGCAAAAAATGGAAAAATTAAATGAAAACTTGAAAACCCTAAGAAAAAAAATTCTGAAAATTCTGAAAACCATCAAAGCATAGGCAGACCTAAGTCATTTTAATCAGTCCCGGTTTCTAGCGCCAAACTGTGTCGGTATAAAATCTGCTAAGAGATCTTACACCCAACAGCCATCAGGAGATTACGTTAATAATGGGTTTATAGAGTTGATTTGGAGCTAAACAAGGTATCGAATTTAAATGATAAACTACTTCGATGAATATTCAAATGCTAATAACAGTAATTAAAGTAATGATATGAGTATTCATTAATGTAAAGTATTTCTCTGTCTAATTCTACAAGGATATTGTGCTCAAAGACATGAGGATATCAATTACTAACCTAGTCTCTCTCAAAAGTCCCAAGGCTTATAAAAAAATCCAACCCCTGTGACTGAGCCCGAGCTCTCCTTTTATAGATCGAATCACTAGTGGATTACAGCTAATAAGACAAAATACTCAATCGTGGGTGTGTCAGAAGTTGTCGAGTAAATCGGTGCTCCTCGTGAGGCCATAGAGAAAACCCTTGTTTTGTTGTCCTTCGATCCCTTACACGAGGTATATGTTCCTTCGATTACATCCTTCTCTTCGTTTCTTGATATATCTTCGACATGTTCCTATTCTCGTAGTTTTCTTCGAGTGATTAATCCTTCGAGTTATTATGTGCTTCGAACTTCCTCTCCTTTTATGGTGCCTCTTCCTTTGGATGCTGACACGTGGTTCGATGTTTTTATCCCCTCACAACTGTCAAAATGGATCGTGGGATGAGGTTGGGGTTTCTGTTGCAGGTGAAGGTGAACGAAGAACAGGCTAAATTTGATCCCATTTATGATCATGCATTTTTTATACCTTAAAAAAAATTAAAGAACAATTTAATCTACACCTTTCATTTTCTGACAAATCTGTGCACGGTCAGATTGAGAGGTTAGTTTAGTCAATGTGAAAAATAAACGACACGCGTACATAAAGTATGTGACAGATAACTGACACCTAGGCAGAAAACGTAACTGTGGGAGGTATCTCTAATTTCAATCTTTTTGGGGAGATATCGCTAATATGCAATCTTTACAGGCGAGGTACCGCAAAATAACCCTAGGATATATACACTAACACCATCGGAGATGCTCTTAGGTATCCCAACTTAAAAAGGACATCCTACGACTTAGTTAACAGAATAATCCATTTTTATGCTTAATAACTTTCACCCCATCATTATTAGAGGATCTCCAATGGGATTGTGTAGTGGTTCCTACATGGTATTGGTATGAAGACATCTCAAAATAAATTTAGAGGTAATTTCCTTGATATAAGGAGGTTTACAATGATCATCTTCAATGGAGACATATTTAAACTGAATATATGACTTATTTGTACAAATCTAATTGGTTAACAAATTTTGAAAATTTTAAATTTGTAGAAAACATACTCCCATTGGATAAAAGAGGTGATTAGGATCTTCACATCCTCTATGAGATCCTCTAGTTTTAGAGGATCTCTATGAAGATGTGAAAATAATCGTTTTATAATTTAGCCTCGTATTTATCTATCACTTTCTCATTGGAAAACTAAAAGTTAAAAAAATCCTATGTGGCCACAAAAATTAGAAGCCTATTGCAGATGCTCTTAGAGCAAGCACTATGGTGCCTCAAATGTGAGGAATTTCCCCACAATGTAGACAAGACATGGAGGTGAAAAAAAACAAACCCTATGGTGCATGTCTACAAATTGGAGGTTTCTATGAAACCGCGGAAAAGGTGCATGCGGTTTCTAAGTAGCCGCGGAACTCGAAATATCCTTAAAAATCCGAAATATCAGTTTAGGGTAGGGTTTTGGTGATAAAACAATTTATTTTTATGCGGTTTCTTAGTAACCGCAGATAGGAAAATGCGGTTTCCTAGAAACCGTGTGCCGCGATTTCTTAGTAACCAATGAGTAAGACATGTCTATAAGGGAATACAGATCTATACCCCTGTAAACGTGAATAGAGAATTTCCCCACAATGTGAGGAATTTCTCTATATGTGAGGATTTTGGAGCACCATAGTGCTTGCTCTTATAGTGTCTTTACTTTGCGAACTTCAAAACCAAAAGAAGCAGAAGCCAAATTGGGAAACACGTTTTTGAGGTCAAACAAATGCAAACAAGAATGTGAATACAGTATTTCCGAATGATTCTTATGTGCATGTATGATGATGCCATTTCCTTTCTGTTGTTAATTAGTGGAATTCGGTTCAGAGCACGTAATATGTGAAAAAGAAACACCGGCTTTCCTTCCTTACAAAACCACTCTCTTTGTCTCAATAGAAAAATCAGTCAATCCAACCCTTTTCTTCTTTGTTTTGTGATTATTACTGATTAGTCTCTTAACAAGATTTCAGGGACACTAAAAAGACGCACATAACATGGGGGCACGACGGTGGGATGCCGGCTGACCTTTGGATACCGACAAACTCCCATATAAGAGCCACGTGCCTCAATCTTCTGGTTGTTTTACTTTAACATTGTTCCTGCCAAATGTCAGTATGGGCTATGGATTTTTTTGGTCTCAGCAGGCAAACTCAATCCCATGGCAACTTCTTCCTGGTTTCTTAAGAGCAAGCACTACCATTGCCATAAATCAGCTACAAAAACCACATTGTGGCCAAGTAAAATTGGATAAAATTCACAACCACAATGGTTTGTGGCTACAATTCGGCGGTCACCCAGTGACCGCCAAAAACCAAAATGCAGCTACTTAGTAGCCGCAACTCTAAAAAACTCAATATTTCGGTTACAAATTAGGATTTTGGTAATAAAACTAAAAAAAAACTATGTAGCTACCCAGTAGCCGCTGCTGCTACTTAGTGGCCTAATCTGGCGGGCACCCAGTAACCGCACAGTGTTGCTTAACTACAAGGGGGAACAGATCTATTCCTACTTGTGGCCAAGCACACATTGTTTGGCTACAATGTGGAGTTCTTAGCCAGTTTTTGGTTGAAAGTATAACCATAATGTTTGCGCTAACAAGAAAGATCAATGGATGTAATCGAATTTTGATCAAAAACAAGTAGAAAATTTCTACTTTTCTTGAAACTGCCAATAACACATGGTAATAGAGAAGCATGCGCTCGAATTTTATACGAGGAGAGACTTTTGAAGCAGTTCAAGAACCATCAGAGAGGCCAAGGCGCGATACAAAAAAGAAACAAGCTTCAACAAATTGTGGTGATGAGGCTGTACAAGAACCACAAGCTAAACGACATTGTGGTGATAGTAGTGGTAGTGGAGGTCACGGTGGTGATGGTGGTGAGGCTACACATGAAGCACCACCAGCTAAAAAAGGTCTTGGTAGTAGTATTGCTCGTGGATGTCGCGGTGGTGGTTGAAGCGGTGATGGTCGTGGTTAAATTAAATGGTTCTATAACACTTATTTAACATTGGTGGTTGTGTTGACTTAAAAGTTGATCGTTATGTTTGCGGTGATCGTGTTTAACTTTGGTTCTGTCGACTTTAAGCTTATTTGCTATATTTGTGTCGGATTTGAAGTTTGGTTGTTAGTATATGTGAATGAATGAAGCTTGAGTTTTTAGATTTCTGTAAGTTTTTATTGGCAGAATCGGTTTATGCAGGTGTATACATCGAACGATTCTCTGTAAATTTACTCATAAATTTGTCAGAGTAAATAACCGTTTGATAATTTTGGTTTCTAACATCGATTATTGACCTAATGAAAATTCCAATTTTCTTAAATCGTTCAATAACAATGTTGGAGTACACCGATTAATTATGCCCAAATACCTATATCTCATGTCTATTTTTTTTGCACATAATCGACCTTTATATGCATTACTATATGCCGATTATACTTCAAGAATATTGTACCTTAAAAAGCCTTTAATCGGCTACTAAATGTGTATATGTGCACCGATTGATATGTTTTAAATTATTGGGAAGAGAAATTATAATCGACGTATTTGTGTATTTCTATACATCGATTATTTTACAGAATCAAGAACATGAATTAGAATCGGCGTGTGTCTATATCTATACGCCGATTCCGGGTATCTCAAGTTCATGAATTTTCGGATTTTTTTCCCTTCTTATTTTCAATAATGAAGTATGTCACTTATGCAGCAACGAGAAGTCAGGTGTACAACCAAGAGTGTACAGTCAATGGTGCAGTCAGTTGGAAGGATCCTTATCATGTTAACCGTGTATATTAATCCATATCTTCATAACCTATCTTGTACAACATGTATATAGTCAATATATGCTTCAGGTTAGCATATCTTGTTATCTCAAATCTTCTGTAATCTTAATCTAGTTTAGTCTTTAGCTTTATCATTATCTTCCAGTAAGTTCGCACCTTATATAAATCTCTGTAATCACTTCACTATATAAATCAGAACTCAAGTTGGCTCTTACGGGCTAGACGGGGTGTCGATACCGCCTCCACTTATCCTCACAAGTTGTGTCGACTAAACCATTCTCTTCTTCCTAGTTCCATAGTTTATTATGGTATCCTCGTCTTAGCTTAGGGTATTCGATTTTTTTTTTTTTTTTGCTCAATCCAAACCAATTTTTTTCAAGCAACCCAACTGTTTATCATCACTATGGGAACAACCAGCAATCCTGATCAATCTGACACCCCTGTTTCTCCTCCAAAGGATACCGTTTCGCTGTCCACCCTTCTGATAACCCAAATGCTGTTTTTTGTGAACCTCTCTTAGCAGGTGATAATTATGGAACTTGGTCTTGCAGCATCACTAAAGCTCTCAGTGCTAAGGACAAGTTGGGATTCATTGATGGTTCCATTGAAGTTTCAGATGCTGCTGACAAAACTCAATACATGCTTTGGAAGCGTGCCGACGATTTGGTCTCAAGTTGGATCCATCACTCGGTTGTCCCTGATAACAAAGCAAGCATCTTGTTCCAAGCTTCTTCTCGCGAAATCTGGTTGGATCTCAAGGAGAGATTTGCTCAAACCAGTGCACCTAAGTTGTACCAGCTGAAACAAAGAATCTCAAGCTTAAGGCAAGAGAACATGACTGTCACACAGTACTATACCCAACTGCGCTCAATGTGGGATGAAATTGATTCAATTCGCCCAATACCTCATTGCAAATGTCCTTCTGGTAAGCCTACTCTTGAGTATATGGATCAAGACCGTGCCATGGAGTTTTTGCAAGGACTCCATGACCGTTTTTCTGGCTTACGTAGCAATATTCTCCAAAAGGATGCTTTTCCATCTGTCAAAACTATACATAACCTCGTTAGGCTAGATGAGCTTCAAAAAAATATGCAGGTTTCTTCCGTTCCTTCGTTTGAGGCAGCTGCTCTCAAAGCCGGTTGCTTTCAGCCTTCATCCTCATCTGCTGTAGAGGATGATCATAAGCGCAAGTACTACTGTGATCATTGCCACATCAATGGCCATTCAAAGTCTCGATGCTTCAAGTTGATTGGTTATCCTCCTAAGAGGACTGTACGCTCCAACAACAGCACTGCCCTTGCTACAACTCCACCAACTATGCCAGCAGCAACACCACCAACTGTTCCACAAGCCACTAGCTTTACTGCGGAACAATATCAGGGCATTCTTGCCCTTTTACAGCAGAATGGGTCGGCTCCTGTAGCTCCCCCTCCTCCCTTCACAGGTATTTGTCTTTCAACTAATTATTTTATTTCTCCAACTCCAACTTCAGTTCCATGGTATATTGATAGTGGTGCGACACACCATATTTGCTGCTATTTATCTACATTTTCTTCATATATTACGGCACCACAAGGATGTGATGTTCAACTCCCTGATGGTAGCCTATCTAAAGTTGAGTTCATTGGAAAAGTGGACTTCTCACCTACCTTAAAGCTAATTGATGTCTATTTCATACCAACATTTAAATTCAATCTTATATCCGTTAGCCAATTAACTAAATCAGCTGCTTGTGTAGCTCAATTCTCATCTAATTCATGTCTATTTCAGGACCCATTGACGACCAAAGGTGATTGGTCAGGGTGATCTATTTGGTGGGCTATATCGATTGCGTTGCTCAGTTTCCCTTTCAGTTGCTTGCAATAAGCCAATTCTAGACATTTGGCACAGTAGATTAGGACATCCTAGTTTGGATAGGTTTCGTTTTTTAGTTAATTATGTTCCTGGAATTTTTTCTGATTTCAAGCATAGTTGTGATGTATGCCCTCGGGCAAAACAATCGCATTTAAAGTTTAATGCAAGTACTTCTTTTAGTTCTAAACCTTTTGAGTTAATCCATTGCGATATTTGGGGTCCATTTTCGGCTCCATCTTTATGTGATTCACGTTACTTTCTCACTATTGTTGATGACTATACACGTTGCACTTGGGTCTTTCTCATGAAAACTAAATCTGAAACTTTGAAGTTCTTAAAGTATTTTTTCAATACTGTTATGAATCAATATACACAAACTATTCGAACTATACAAACAGGTTCTGTTACCTTTGTTCTTCCTACTTTACAACGTTTTCGGTCCGACAATGGGACTGAATTTTTGCAAAAAGAATTACAAGAATGGTTCCATTTAAATGGGATTGTTCATCAACGTTCATGTGTTGCAACACCACAGCAAAATAACATTGTGGAACACAAGCATCGTCATCTTTTGGATGTCGCTAGAGCTTTGCGTTTCCAAGCATCTCTGCCAATACAATTTTGGGGTGAGTGTATCCTCACGGCTGCATTTATAATTAACAAACTACCTACACCTGTGTTAGGCAATAAATCCCCACATGAAATGTTGCTTCAAAGTGCTCCAAAGTATTCTTACCTTCGAGTGTTTGGTTGTTTATGCTTTGCTCGAAACACAAACATTAAACATAAATTCGATATGCGAGCTGTTCCTTGCGTTTTCATTGGTTACCCTCATGGGTACAAAGGCTACCGTGTCTACGACATCCAAACGAAAAAGTCATTCATTTCCAGAGATATAACTTTCCATGAATCTACTTTCCCTTATGCTGATATCCCAGTAAGTATGACATCAAATCCTTCCTTAACACCATCTTTTTTTGATTCTTTTTTCTCTTGTTTGGAGTCTCCTGACACCCATGATAATTCTTCATTTCCATCTTCAAATACTCCACCTACAGCACCCACATCACTACTATTATACAATAATCAACCTCCAACACCTATATCAATCCCATTGGCAACCACCCCATCTACAGAAACATATGTTATACCATCTCAAAGCTCACATGATTCTAGTAGCCCAAACTCTCCTACTGCAACATCACAAATCTCCCCACCTATACAGTCGTTGTTACTACCTACACCAAATACTAAACCAAAACCAGCACAACCAACTACTGGTCACGAAAGACCTGTCCGCAATAAAACAAAACCTCCATATTTGGATGCGTATGAGTGTAAATTTGTTGGCTGCACCCAATCCAATGCCAATCCATTAACTAACTATGTACCTTTTGATGAGCTTCCTCATTCTGATCAAGTTTTTTTGACTAATGTTATTACCGCCACCGAGCCCACTTCATTCAAAATTGCATCAAAGTTGCCTCATTGGCGTGAAGCCATGCAGAAGGAAATCCAAGCTTTACAAGCAAATCAAACATGGTCGTTATCGCAACTTCCACCTAATAAGACTGTTATCGGTTGTAAATGGGTTTATAAAATCAAATACAAGGCTGATGGCTCTATAGAACGTTATAAAGCTCGCCTAGTAGCTAAAGGTTATACTCAACAGGAGGGTGTTGACTTTCACGATACATTTGCTCATGTTGCAAAATTAGTTACAGTTCGTGCATTATTATCTATTGCTTCAATCAAAGGATGGTCTCTTTCGCAAATGGACGTCAACAATGCTTTTCTTCAAGGCGACTTGTTAGAGGAAGTGTATATGCAATTACCACCCGGTTTCACTAATAACGGTGATACTCGTGTTTGCCGCCTTCATAAATCAATTTACGGTCTTCGACAAGCATCTCGTCAATGGTTTGCTAAGTTTTCCGCTGCTCTACTCAATGAAGGTTTTTCTCAATCTATTGCTGATTATTCCCTTTTTACATATCATCATGGACCTGTTTCTATTTATGTTCTTGTCTACGTTGACGACATAATTATTACTGGCAATTGCGAGACTGCAATTTCCTCTTTCAAAACAAAAATTGCTTCACTATTCTCTATTAAAGATCTTGGCCATCTCCAATATTTTTCTGGTCTTGAGGTCTCAAGATCAACTAACGGTGTAATTTTATGCCAACGTAAATATGTTTGTGACATTTTGAAAGACTTTGGTTTTTCTGATGCCCGTATTTCTGCATTTCCAATGAAACAACATCTCAAGTTACTACCTACAGATGGTGTTCCTCTTGATGATCCTAAACTTTTTCGACGCCTTATTGGACGTCTTTTATATCTCACAGTTACGAGACCTGACATCACTTACTCTGTTACTTATTTGAGCCAATTTATGTCATCTCCTCGTTCTCCTCATATGGACGCTGCAAATCGTGTCTTGCGTTACTTAAAAGGTACCATTGGTCACGGGATATTGTTATCCTCCTCTAGTTCTCTTACTCTAAGGGGTTTTACTGATTCTGATTGGGCTGGTTGTCCCTTCACACGACGTTCAACTACCGGTTATTTTACAATGCTAGGTGATAGTCCAATTTCTTGGAAATCTAAAAAACAACCAACTGTAGCTCGATCATCTGCAGAGGCTGAATATCGTGCTCTTGCCAATCTAACAGCTGAATTACAATGGCTATCTTATCTCTTCAAAGATTTTTGCATTGTTCTTCCATCACCAATACCTGTTTTTTGTGATAACCAAGCAGCGATTCATATTGCTGAAAATCCAATCTTTCACGAACGTACAAAACACATTGAAATTGACTGTCATTTCATTCGAGAAAGAGTGTTGTCTGGTTTTATTAAACCATCCCATGTCGCATCCCCAAATCAACTTGCCGACCTATTCACCAAGCCTTTGGGCGCAGAGCAATTACAACGTCTTAGAAGCAAGTTGGGCCTTCAAGATGGTACTTCATCGGCTCCAACGTGAGGGGGGGTAATGAAGTATGTCACTTATGCAGCAACGAGAAGTCAGGTGTACAACCAAGAGTGTACAGTCAATGGTGCAGTCAGTTGGAAGGATCCTTATCATGTTAACCGTGTATATTGATCCATATCTTCATAACCTATCTTGTACAACATGTATATAGTCAATATATGCTCCAGGTTAGCATATCTTGTTATCTCAAAACTTTTGTAATCTTAATCTAGTTTAGTCTTTAGCTTTATCATTATCTTCCAGTAAGTTCGCACCTTATGTAAATCTCTGTAATCACTTCACTATATAACTCAAGTCCTCACAAGTTGTGTCGACTAAACCATTCTCTTCTTCCTAGTTCCATAGTTTATTATGTTTCTAGACATGATTTAATCTAAATCATAATAATTTTGTTTCTAATTATAAATTAAGACGAGCTAATCTTATTTTGCATTTAACACAACGAATTAACCACTAATAAGAAAGGAGTACAACAGTTCAGGTTTTTTATTTTACTTCAAAATAACCATATTTTAACTTATTCAATGAAGCCAAATTTAGCTAGTTAATTAGATACGGATAACTTTAGACTGGGAAAACAAAGACCCGAACGATAAGTCTCGTATCTTTTATTTATTTTTCCTTTTGAACGTAAAATCTTTACTCTTTCAGAATGTTGGAATGCCGGCATGACTTCACTCTGGCTAGTGCCATTATTAATCTAATAATGACTAATGAGCCGGGATTTTTGAGTGTCCTGGTGGTGATTGTGTTTCTTTCACCGACACTTCTCAAACACTACTTTATTTGAAGACCACGACACTTGTTTTACCTTTTGGGTGTTGGATTCATTTAACCATCAACAAACAT
>JAJJMA010008802.1:63021-81818 GCA_023529015.1 Papaver nudicaule | reverse complement strand
TACATCTATAGACCGTCTGGCCCGAGCTAAGTCTCGCGCTTAGAATTACTATTACTCCTGCAAGTCAAGTCAGGAATGGCTATGTTTCGACCTCTATGTTGCGGATTAGTATGTCTTTATTTGAAGATTAAAATTTTCTTTATTTTTAAATATGAAAATTCGACCTTGACCGACTTGAATATCCCGAGTTTGCTAAACTCTCTTTTCTTTTTCCAGAATTGTTGTTCATTAGTTTTTGGGTGGTCTTCTCTGGTGAAGGCAGTCAGGCACAGTGACTCAACAATCATGCTCCATGCATCTAAAACCGCCCCATGTGCACGAAAGCCTTGTTCAGGATTTATGTTTTTTTTTTAATAAGATAAGCTACTGGTGATGAGATCCTGCAATGATTTACTATTTAAACTGTTGCCTTGCTGCAAATATTCAAAAAGATTTCCAGATCAATCAACACAAAATTCCAAGGCCAGAAATCAGATGAGGGCGTGTGGCTCGAGCGCACGTAAAACCCGACGTGCCATGATCTCTAGGATTTTTTTTTGAGCAATCTCTATCTCTCTATCTGTGAATATACTAGTATAAAATAGGAGATAGGAAAAAGATAATGGATAATTAGCAACAATCATGGAAGAAGAGGTCATAGTCATACATGTTAGAAATTAAGAAAGAATGAACTTGTTAATTGGGTGAGAAACTAACACAATAGATGATGTTAGTTACCTACTTTTTGTCCTAAGATTAAAATCAATACTTTTGTCACATTTTAATGTAAATTTAATCAGCTCTAGTTTATCCAAGAATGTGACTTCATCCATGATCATGTCAAAACTACTTTAATTTTAGTAAATTAATCCCCACGAGAACACCATTAACCCAAGAGTTGAAGTGATTAGTGATTTAATTCTCACACTAAACTATGGCCTACTTGGTTAGGCGAATAATGTGATTAATTAGTTCAATTCACAAAGAAAATGACCTTTGGAACCATGTAATAGTTGATAGTTCTAATCCATACTGTTTTACTTTTAGGTACTAAGTATTATGTTAGTTTTACCAATCAGAATAATAAAGTGCTAGTTTTAGTGGGGTGAGAGAGGCACAAAATGTTAATCTCAATTGCTAATGGAACTTCTTACGCCTGGCTTTTGCCCACCCACCAGCATTCATGCAATGCTTTTTGTTATCTAGCATACTGCAGGTCGCTCTCCACGTACGGAGACTGTGATGTATGCAGCTTGGGCCACTTGTGGTGGTATCTTGTGGTGTTTTTCGAAATATTCGAAAGGTTGAAGGGGCGACGCCAAAAGATTTTTGCACCCGTTTAGAAATGAAAATAACCAACAAAAAATAAAAATAAAAAATAAAATGAAAGACTCATTTTTTGTGGAATAGACGGAATACAAAGACAAGATGCGCGACTCATATCTAAGGCTCTATGGTGTCCCATCTAGTATACTAGATTGGACATCCACGCCAGCTAGTAATCTAGAGGCATTTTTATGGTTTGGAGAGATTGAACGATTAAACGCTGAGCGCTGAACCATATAGCGCTGAATGGTTCAACGCTTGACGTCAACGCCAGTTGAAAGCGCTGAATGGTTCAACGCTCCCCATTTGTGCTACTAATTTCGACAAAAGCACCATTTTCCCCTATTTCTCTTTTCATTCTCTTCTTCTTCACCTAAACCCTAATATGCATGCTAAAGATCTCTGGTTGTTGATTTTTTTCCATTGATTCCCCCTGTGAGTTCGTTCTATATTCAATTATCTATCATTTGCACCAAGTTTCACTCATTTTCATCCTCAATTGTGACCAAGGTATGATGTTTAAACTTTAGGGTTTCATTTTAATTGATTTTTGATTTTGATTGTATTTTGATGAAATTGATGCTTTATATTAGATTAGTTAGATAATTTGGATGATATGTGATCAAAATTTCCGTAGATGAAATTGATATTTAGAATTTTGGGGTTTAATTTAGGGTTGAATTGGATTATTTGTGATGCACATTTGTTATGTTAGGTACATTATGAAAGGAGCTTGGAGGAGAAAATTGTTCAAAGATCTTCCGGATGATGAAGATGATCTTGAGGAGAATGCTCTAGTAGTGGTTGCGCTTTTGTAGTCACAGAGGAGGCAAAGAATACACCAACTTGTCCCGAATGTAGTCAAGAACCGTTAGAGGGTGTATAGAACCCGTATAGAAGCCGATGCAAAGCTGATGCAACAATACTTCAGCTACAACTGTACGTATGGAAGAAAGAAGTTCAAAGGTCGGTTTGCTTTGCCTCGTCCCCTTTTTCTTAGAATTTTAGAGCAAGTTTGTGAATATGACCACGATTTTCTTTAAAAAGAGGATGCTTGCGGTATTCCTGGCCATAGTCCATATATGAAAATGATTGTCGTGATGAGGCATTTTAGCAAAGGTGTTGCACCAGATTCTCTAGATGATTACACACAAAAGGGCGCATCCACTATCTACCTTTATGCTAAGAAGTTGTTTGATGCAATTATATGGATTTATAATGGTCGATACATGCGTCAACCTACCGCTCAAGATACAGAAAGGCTTTTGGCAGAAAATGAAGTCCGTGGATTTCCCGGGATGCTTGGTAGTGTCGATTGTTTTCACTGGTCATGGAGAGCATGACTAACTGAACAAGCAGGATCTCACGTGGGCTATAAGAAAGATCCCACTGTTGTTCTGCAGGCGGTAGCTCCATATGATAGGTGGATCTGGCACGGCTATTTTGGTTTGGGTGGGCAGAACAATGACCTAATGTGTTGCATGCTTCGGGTTTGTTCGATAGACAACTCAATAATGTAGCACCTCCTTGTCATTATCAAATCAATGGCCAAAACTACGAGATGGGGTACTACGTTGGAGATGAAGCATATCCTATGTATGGTTGTCTTGTGCAGTCATACAATCCCCCCACCAACAATCGTGAAACTCTCTTCAATCGGTACCAGCAAGCTAAAAGGAAGGAAAAGTTTGGTATATTCAGGAACCCATGTCGTTATTATGCAAAATCGGACATGAAGGCAATTATGAGGGCTTGCTTGATAATGCACAATATGTGTGTTGAGTTGGAATATCGCGATGAAGAATGGGGGATGATCACGGGAGAAGAACCTCAACCTCCTATTCAAGGAAACGTAAGGCTACCTCCTCATGTTTTGTACAACCCTGCGCGTTGGAGGGCACTTCGAGAAGAACTCACTCCACACATTTGGCAACGACATGGAGAAGGCTATGTCGATGGTGAAGTTCCAGAGATTATGATTGATGATGCTTTACCGGTCGTTCACGAGGGTACAACCGGCGTGGATACGGATGATGATCGCTACCCAACGAAGGAGATGGAACATTTTATGAGAATGGAGAGTAAATTTCAATTTGACTATTTTATTTAAGCATAATACTTGCATATTTCCTTCAAGCACGTTTACATTAAGTAGAAATTTTAATTAGTACTACATTCTTGTAATAACTCCATAATACTCTTTTTTTTTGCATTTAAGTAGGTTTACATTTGGCCAAAATGCAACATCGTAACAAGTGTTTCATATGCTTCAAAGTGGATGAATTCCCTGATTTGTTTGGTATAAAACCTTTGTCGCTTCTCAATCACCATTTGAACTTCGTAAACAAATTTCATATCGTTTGCACATCATCTTGAGGGTAGCCATGCGGTTTTGGAGTGTCTTCATAGAACGTGCATTAGCATTACCATTGAGATTCGTGACGGATACGAATCCAAAAAGTTTCACGTTTCATGTCTTTGCCCCTAGTGAAATGAATGCTCGCTAGGCAATAACTTCTCACCAAGGCATTGTCTTTCGCAATTGAGAAAACCATGCTTGAGTTGAATGTAGAAGAAAAGAATGAAACTTCACAAGTTTGCGGTGAGGAAGTTGAGTTTATGTTTTGAGTTTAAATACATCAAGAGAACTGCCGGAATTGCACTGATTTTGGTAGCCGTTGGAGAAGTGCTGAACCATTCAGCGTTGAACAATCTCTGCCATTATATCAATATATAACCGTTTAATTTCAACGGATCAGAATTAAGCGCTGGACCATCCAGCGCTGATGGCGCTGAACCATACAACGCATAAAATCTCAGCCATCAGATAAAAAAAAGACCGTTAATCTCAACGGTTCTGATCTACTATCCATTTGAATTTGCAATAGCTCTATTTTCAGGCAACCTTATAAATAGAGCACTCCTTCTCCTTCATCACTCACCCCAAAATCAATTGATTCTCTACTTCATTGATCTTCTTCTTCTTCTTCTTTAAAATCTTATTATTTTGTTCAAAATCTTCTTCTACTTCAAAATATGACTCACTTTACCACAATAGAGGATGAAGCACTAATCATGGGTTGGATTATAGCAACCAACAATTCGACAAAAGGAAAAGATCAAAGACGTACAAAATTTTGGGGCAAATTATTGAAGAATACAAGAAAATATGGAAAATCCCTGAAGGTACTGAATTGAGGGAAAAAAGGCTTTGCAAAATAGGTGTAACACGATTAGAGCTGAATGTAAAAGATATAATTCATACATCAGACCCTACTTCCGAGAGAGACCGACCGGACATACTGCAGCCGATTATGTAAGTACACGAATTTTTCGTAATTTTTTTGTGTATTTTTCAGAGGAGCGAGGCACTAATAATTTTTTTCCCCTAGTACCGCAATGCTCGACTCAATTATGAAGCCACATAAGTACATGGTTGGAAACATGAAATCGTGTTGGTTACTCTTGAAGCAATATTGTGTAGACTACAATCCGGAGATAAACAATGATGCTGGTCCTACTCAAAACACTCAAGGAACTCAAAACACCCAAGGAACTCAAAACACAGAAACCTGGTCATTCCTCTCAAGTAAATTTGGATGCAGATTTCGATGATCTTACAATGCACGGGAGCTCACCATCTACCCCTGGTTCAGAAGCTGTCTCAGACGTATCGCGTCAAAGATGTTATTTCAATCAAGTAGATGATGTTAGAAAAATTGGGAGAGAAACTTCCAAACGATTATCTCGGGAGGCTAAAGCAGCGCAGAAATCAGATGACAAAATGGATAAGGTCATTGAACTTCTTAAAAAAGCGCAACAACAAAGGACTTCCAAGTATGAAGCAAAGGAAGAGTTCCTCAAGAAGAACGAACAGAAGAACGCGGAAATTTCTCTGAGGAACGCGGAAATTTCTTCAATAATGGTACACACTCAACAAAGAGAAGCTGACTTGAAGATCCTACGCACAAATCTGGATGAAGTACCAGAATATGAACGTCCCCTCTTTAAAATATGGAGGAACGAGATTTTGGTCCATAATGGCTTGCCTCCTCAGGAATGATTTATAAGTCTTTTTCATGTTTTAATTAGAAGTAAAATTTTAATCTCAATGTAATTCCTTTAAGGAATACTCATGCGTAATTTTCTCCTAAAAAGTGTAATGAACACATTACTCAAATGAACGGATTTTAATTTCAATGTAATCCTTTAAGTTATTAGTTAATGAAAATTTCTTTTTTAAAAAAAAAATATGGTGCAACTTATCTTTGTTTGTAGAAAATAGTTTGATTGAATAGTAGTTCATAGATGATGATCACTTACTATTTTTCTTTTAAATTAAACAAAAAAAAAATATATATATTTTTTTAAAAAATATGGTGCAACTTGTCTCTGTTTTGGATTTTTGGTATGAAATTTGTTCATTTTTGCATAAACGGTGTCCGTAGATTTGGTGGTGTAACATGAGTGTGAGAAAACATGGTTAGATAAACATTATATTGCAGAAGGTGTAAACTGGCTGTATGAAGAAAAAAAAAAGTCAAACTGGGAATACTTATGAAGCGCTGAACCATACAACGCTCAGCGCTGAATGGTTCAACGTTTTCTTACTTTTTGAGCGCTGAATGGAATCTTGCTACTACTTTCGCTACTAGCATCTGATAGGAGAGAGAAATAGTAGGGGGAATACACCACGCTTTTGCTGAAAGTAGTAGCCCAAACTAGCACCATAAGACTAAGCCTAAGTTCCAGTCATTTGTCTAGAAGCATTTTAAAGCTATGGAATTCAGCGGTATTTTTGGCTTAAACATAACCAAAGAACTTTTAAATATAAATTTGTGAAGTTGCTCTCCTTCAAAATTATTGCCTATGTTAAGGATTGGCTCGACTAAAGCCATGAGGGTTAGTCCCACATAGAATCTCCTAAAATTCTATGTGGGACTAACCCTCGGGCTTGAAAATCAACATCTCCAAAAATTGTTTATTTGGTGTTGCTTTTGATGAAGACATTGATGATTTTTTTAACATGTTCGGGTGTAAAAGATCAAATTTCCCCAGTGTTTACCTTGGTCTCCGTTGGCAGATAAAACTAGTGGCACGCAAAAGTGGGAGAAGATTATTGAAGCGTGTTCATCGAGACTCTCTTCTTGGAACGGAATGACAATACGAGAGGAGGTAAGTTGACTCTTATTAAAAGTGCTTGGAAAGTTTACCAATCTACTATCTTTGCATCTTTCTTGTTCCTTGCTCAATCACTAAGAAACTTGATAAAATAGTAAGAAATTTCCTTTGGGATGATGATTCTACCAAGAGAAGAATTCATAACATTGGGTGGTCTATGGTCGTAAAATCTAAGGAAAGCGGTGGTCTTGGAATTCGTAAATCTAAACATATGAATTCGGCGCTTCTTAAAAAGTGGTGGTGGAGATTCGGTACGGAGAAGGGGGATCTTTGGAGAAAAATCATTGTTGAAAAATTTGGTGAAACTTCAACCGGTTGGGAAACTCTTCAACTTAAAGGGCCAAAAAGCGTTAGTTTGTGGCATAATATTTATGGTGAGTTTGCACAATTCAACAAACATGTGAGATTTAAGATAGGGGCGGGGAATAAAATTCGATTTTGGGAAATTCTTTGGAGGTGATAGTTTTTTATGCAATATATTCCCATTGGCGTTTGAAGCTTCAAGAACCAAGGGACGCATGGTGGCTCGGTTATATGAAATCACGATTAACGGAATCAAATGGAAGTTTATGTCTCGAAATACGTATTCTCAAAGGATAATGAGAGAGGTAACTTCCATAAACTCACTATTAGATACCGTGGTTATTGAAGAAGGAGTCGTTGATTCTAGATTATGGGTGGTTGATGAAAATAGTAAGTTGGATTCTTATACGTTCAAAAATGGGGTTGATTCACTTATGGAAATCGATGAGTTAAATTTTCCAAAGGAGATTATTTGGAGTCGATCTTAATTCTTACCTATGTAAATTAAACTTCTTTCTTTGGCTTCTTTATCATGAAAGGTATTGACGGCCGATAAATTAGTTAGAAGGGGTATGAATGTGAATAAGGTATGTCGGTTTTGTGATGAGGAAGATGAAACAAGTGCACACTTATTTTATAAGTGTTGGAGAACTAAGAGAATTTGGACTTTACTTTGCCGAAGGATGTAACTTCCATTGGAGCTACAATAATGATATCGGAACAACTATGAAATCTTGGAGTCATGATTGGGTGATGTGCGTCTTAATCACATTTGGAATAATTTGACGGTTGCAATTTGGTGGAGCATTTGAAAAGAAAGGAATGCAAGGATCTTTAACAACAAAAAGAGAAATTTGACAAGTTTAATTTGAGATATAAAGATGCAAGTTTTCTTTTGGGCGGAGGCTAACACTAAAATGCTAGGATTAACGGCCAACACGGTGATAGAATCATGGAATACGAATATCTATATTCTTCGTTGATTTGATTTTTCTTTAAGTTGGGGTCGTGAGTCTCTTGGCTCCCTTGTAATCAAGTGCATATTCACTTCTTTTTCTTTGGGTGACCGAATCTCCATTCGGTTTCCTTTTTTGAGTCGGTTTGTTTCTATTGGGTTGAGGTACCCCTTAAGTACCTCTATTTCAATGAAATCTCTATTTACCAATCTCAAAAAAAAAAAAAAACTCCTAAAACCGCACCGGAGCTTTGAAGATAAAAAATCCACACCCAATCCAAAGATGGTTAAATTAGAGACAGTATCCGACCTATCGGTACATGTGGTCGGAATGGGTCCGACAGTCCATTGGATCCTTCAGGCTATTTCTGGGAACATATTTAGAGGAATGGTCATGACCTTGGTGGTTAGGTTGACCAGAAAAACTGCCTCATGCGACAGGCTGTTGCAAGTTGCCAATCCTTGGGAGCTTTTACAAAATGTCTTGTTGAAACTAAATTAGCTTAATTTTGATTTGACATGATCTTGATGAGTCGACAACTGATGGCTACAAATCCTACAATAAATACATAAATACGAAGCAAAATAGAAGAACTCATGATGACAACTGACAAGTGGCTCGTAGTCTCAATCTATTGCCGTAGTCACAGGGGTGTTAAGAACTCAAGTCTATACAAAGGATCATTCATACGTCTCTAATAATAAACATTAAACTAGTAGTATATCATACCGAATTAGTGTTGCAATTTTCCACGGAAATACCCATATTTTACTTATCATAAGACAAACATTATCATTTTATCAAGTAATGAACAAATGTAGACATTAGACAGGAGTATTTGTTAATGTATAAGTGTACATCATCATTGTGCTGAAAGGACTAATACGAAATTAGATTAATAGATAATCCTAATTTTTCTAACAAATAATTAGGTCATATCTTGTGTGCATGTATGAAACCAATTCAGTTACAAAGGGTTGCCCTATGTAGGAGAAGAATGATCATTTTGTCTGCATGGTTTGGGTTGCTCTTTCTTTAGTTCTTTTTTCAAGTGGTGATGATGTTTGATGAAAATGCAACCCTATGAATCATTCATCTCTCCACATATATACAAAGACATGCAAATGATGATTTCCCTAATTTATTAGACCATTCACTGTACGTGTCGTTTAATCTAATGACATCACAAATTATAGTTCTAGGTAAAGGAGAGGCAATTTAAAGAGAAGGGCCATTTAGCAAGAAACAAAAAGCAAAGGAAGGGGTCACCCAAAGTACAAGAGATGTCATTTGTCACCTAGAGTTTTATTTAACTTGGTACATGCTTTTTTCGTCTTATTCACCTAGAATTGTCATTGGGCTTAACCGCTAAGAGCCTTTTGGCAAGTAGAAGCAAGAATGCCTCTTTTTCTCCTTAAGTAAAGGTCACTCTTAGAAATCGAAAAAAAAGTTCTCTTTGTTTCATAAAAAGATACGCATTTTTGCTTTTGTGAGTCATCCTAAAACCTAATCTTTTAAACTGACTTTGGACTCCTTATTTGTGCTTGAAGAGGTATGGTTTTGGTGATAAGTGGGTTCAGTGGATAAGATGGTGTATAACAGATGCACAATTTTCTATTCTAGTCGATGGTGTGGCTACTAAGAGGGTTACTCCTTCAAAGGGGATTAGACAAGGTGATCCTTTGTCTCCTTTTCTATTTTTGCTTGTCGCTGAGGTTCTTTTTAAGCTTTTAAGTGATGAAGTCATGGAAGGAAGATCGGGAGGATTCTCAGCTAAACAAGGTGGTACTATCATTTCACACTTACAGTTTGCAGATGATACGATTATATTTCTGAATGCTGAGGGTAAGAGCTGAGGAGACTTTTGGTTATTCTTATGATAGAGGTCTTAACGGGTTTAAAGTTAAATCTTGAAAAGAGTTCAATCACAAGCATTGGTGTAGATAACCTCATTCAAGATTTAGCTGCTGAACTTGGATGTAAGCATGATATGCTTCCTATAACTTATTTAGGTATGCCTATTGGAGCTACAAATAAAAACGAAGCAATCTGGGATGTAGTTATAGAAAGAATGCAAAAGAAAATTGCACCTTGGAAGAGAAGAAACTTGAACAAAGCTGGTAGACTAACTCTTCTAAAGAGCTCATTGGAAAGTTTGCCGACTTATTTCCTCTCTTTGATTCAATTTCCATCAACCGTGTAGAAGAATTTGAACATGTGGATGAACATCTTGAAGACAAAGGATGATTTCTTCCAGGTGGTAGATATTCAGTTAATACAGGGCCTGAACACGCTGCTCTGGCATGACTGGTGGTAAAACGATTTTTGGCATCAAAATATCTGAGACTATACAATGCAAGTACTCAAAAGAGAGTTATGGTTGCTGACATGAAGAATAGTGGTTGGAATTTCACTTTTAGAAAGCGTCTAAAACCTGCGGAAAGTATTGATTTACTTGAGTTACGACATGATTTAAGGAATGTGGAACTGAAGGATGAAGGTACTGACAGATTACAAGGTGAGGTGACTGCGAAACTCCTGTATGAAAACATGACTGCATCTTGGGATGCTGCAATTTTGAAGAGTGCTTGGGAGGGAAATTGATACCACCTAAGGTGACTTTCTTGGTGTGGGTGGCTATGCACAAGTCTGTGCTAACGAGAACCATATTACATCATAGAGGAGTTAATATTGCTTCCACGAGATGTTTGCTGTGTAACAAAGCTGACGAAACAACAGACTACATGTTTCTTCATTGTGAAATTGATGTAGGCTTATGGAACTATTTCTTTGACTGCCGGGAGATGAAGTGGGTTATATCACAGACTCTACAAGAAATGCTTAAAAGATGGAGGCTGACCAGAATTAATGAGAAGAGAAGAACTATTTGGAGTGTCTTACCTTACGCTATACTATGGGAGTTGTGGAAGAACGTAACAATCGAGTCTACAGAAGAAAACATAGGAACAAAGAGGAGCTTCTAGTTGCAGTCAAGCACTCTATACTTCTGTGCCTTCTCAGAAGAAACTTTTTGATGGTTATACAACTAATCAACTTCTATTTCACGGGGAGGATATAACGTAGCATCTCTGTTTTGCAAGTTTGTTTCTAGCACATCTTTAAGAGCTCTGTTTTGGGAGTTTTGATCCTTTGTAAATAACTGTATTTTTGTACATATATTTTTTTTTCTTTTAGTATATCATTCCTTTCATTCCTTTTCCTAAAAAAGAAAAAAAAATAACTTTGGACTTAATTAAGTCGAAAAAAATAAACCTCTCAAAACAAAAACATATAATGGCTATGGTAATTCAAACCTTTTTTTGCTCATTCATTGTCACAAAAATTTACTTCAGAACTGTAATTTAAGCATACCTATGTTAATGCAACCAATACCTACACCCTTCCTTGGCTAATCCAGTGGATCATGGTTGTGAAAATCGTACGAGTCACGAGTTGCTCATCAGGAATCGAACCTGGAACACCTGGGATGACGTATAGCTCATCAACCACTGCGCTGCGCAACATTTTGGTGATAGTATTCAACACTCTGTTGTATTTGTACTCTATTTACAATTAAAGTTACAAACCAAATGTTATTATTTTGCGTTTTATTAATCGACCACGAATTTTCGATTCACGTTTCAATATACGATTCGATTTACAAAAATAAAAAACGATTCGTGGAGCGATTCACGATTTCACAACCTTGCAGTGGATGATAGGAATAGGATCAATCCCAATCCAAGTCCCCAATATAGAATGATATCAGCGGGATATGTATATGTACAGTGATGGATAGAAACCAAAAACACTTCACATAATGTTCCCTCGTGGAAACTTGGCCAGAGAATACAAAGTACATCACACAGGTCATTGACTCATTAATGCACTTGGATTATGATATTTTCACATCATAAATACATTATAAAACAAAAATCTGGGAATGCTAAGCACATAGTAGTAGTGTAGTACCCCATCAACTGGTATAAACTCCATTATTAAATACTCGCTTTTTTTCATCATGACAAAGTTTATCTCTTTTACACGTCCTTCCACCATGATATCACTAAACAGTCTAAACTTGTACAAAAATAACCCATGCTAGCCTTACCATTCTCTTCTATATATGACTATCATTTCAGCGGTTTTTCTTCCTAACTTGATCATTTCCAAAAAAAAAAAAAAACTATCTTCTTTCATCGCTCAATACACAAACAAATTCGCTTCATAATTCCTCAAAAGCCAGAGCTTCTTTCGTGTTTCTGTTTTGATACAAATATGTCGAAGATACATCCAGATTATGAGAACCCATTGAAGGAAATCATTTATTCTGATCATAAACTAGGTGATAATATTCCATCGAATCTAACAGTTTGGAAGAAATCGAGTATGTCATTTCAAGGTACGGATGGGTTTACGGTTTTTAATCAACAGGGAGAATTAGTGTTTCGAGTCGATAATTACTCAAGGAAAAACCGGTGTTTGATTGGTGGAGTTGTTCTCATGGATGGTATTGGAAGAGCCCTCATGACTCTTAGACCTCGAGTATGTGTGTATTACCTTTGATATTTATCTATAATCTCATTGGTTATTGCTTAATTAGATGTTTTCTTAAATGATCATAGTCATTAACATTTCTCTTGTCCACTTGGATGAATCAGTTGTTAAGCATGCAATATCAATGGAATGGATACGAAGGAGGAGAAGATAAATGTAGAAAAGCTCCCAAGACACCAATATTTTCAATGAGAAGAAGATCCATTTGTCGGAAAAGCAATGAAGAAGCTGAAATCTTCATTGGTACTGCTGACTCTAGCACAAATCATGTCACGTCTATATTACCGGATTTGCGAATCGAAGGTTCATTTAGACGAAGAAAGTGTAGTATCTTCACACATGACGGCAAGAAAGTAGCGGAAATATTAAGGAAGAAAGTAAATAACACAACGGTTGTTTTAAGTGATGATGTTTTTAGTCTTGTTGTAGAACCAGGTTTTAATTGTGACATAGTTATGGCTTTTGTGGTTATCATGGATCGAATATGCCAGAAACCATACATGCCCGTGTTATGCAGTAGTTCTTGAAAGAAACGTTACAGCTGATTCTGATGGTCACAGTTGATATTATCATCCGAGGAAAGTACAGGAGGGAAAGATAAAAGCAGTGGGTTTCATCACATGTTGACCCCTCACCATTTTCTTTTCTCGTTTTGTATATAGATCTGGTGGGAGCGACTAGCGAGTATAGGACAATAATGAGAATACGTTATTGGATCCTCGGAGAGAATGTAAATATTTAAGAAACATATATACATACACTTGCTTTTGATCAATGAATGTTTAAGCTTTTCTAATTTTGATTTCATATCGGTAAAGAGTATGACTCACTGCTCAACTGGTACGATACTTGGAATAGCCAACACAAATTGACTGGAGCCAGAGACTAGTTTGTTTAAAAAAGATAGACATATTTGACTTTGACTAAAAATTAAAAAACTTAATAAAACTAACAGGGTGGTAGTCAAATGAGAATTATATAGATTTTCAGTGACTTTTTATTTCAGTGACTTTCATAGATACTCTGAAAATCTAGGGATTTCCATTGACTCCCTGAAAAATGTCCAGTGACTCTCTGAGAGTATTTTAGTGATTTGTAGATACAATACTAGTGAATTTTAGAGAGTCTTTGAGATTTGTAGAGACAAAAAAAAAATGGATAATAACTAATCAAAATTTCATAACACCTACCAATTGTTTGCAATATCTCTTAAAAATATATCTTCTTAACAATTGTTTATTTTGCAACATTTGAGTGAGCTACTAGCAGACAAAAACGAAATGTGCAATGAAGATAAAAACGAAATGTGCAATGAAGCACCATAATCCGATAATTATTGATGGGCTAAAATTGATTTTTTACATTTCTACTCCAAATGCTATATACATGTTCCATATAGTGGAATTACATTAGCGGAGTATCTTAATTTTTCGTAGTGGAATTTCGTGCCACCATGAGTATAATGATGACAAATCATGAAATCACAATTTTTTGCCACCATCTTTCATCTCCACAAACATAAAATGCAAGTCTTCCGAATCTCACCTATGGAGGATAGATTTCTACCATGCATATTTTTCTAAAAAAGTCTCCCAAAATCTCTAACATTAACAAATCAATGATTTTGAAGTCTCAATCCAATAACAGGGGTGTTTGAGTGACTCCCAAAAAGTCTCAATGCAATAACATGGATTTATAGAGAATTTAAATGACTTGAAAAATTTATCATCCCATTCACTTAATTAATGAATCATTCAGATTTTGCATCAAAAAAAAAAAAAAATGACTTGAAAAAAATCTCTATCCAATAACAAGAGAATTTTGGAGACTCTCCTAAAATCTCTATTGAATAACAATGGAATTGGGAATTCCCTAGAAATCTATCTAAGTAACAATTGACTAACCCCCTGTAATATTATAGTCATTTTTATTACTCCCTCCGTTTCTTTTATATAGGCGGAAATTTGACTTTTTCGTGTTTCAAATTATAGTCGGAGTACAACTATCAAGGCAATTTTTTTTTCAAGTTATACCCTTATTAATACTACATAGGTAATTGTGTTATGAATAAGATAAAAGGCAAAACAAGAAAAAACATGTTAATTTATGAATTCAAAATGTTTTCTTAATCTAAGAGAATTGGTCTCTCCGCCTATATAATTGAAACGGAGGGAGTGTGTTTTTTCTTATTAATCCATGACACTTGTCAACAATAAACTAATCATAAAGAAAAAACAATACAAAAAGCTCAAATAATTACTTCATTAAGAACCTTAATTTTCGAAAAAAAAAGTCAAACGTGCCTATCTTTTTAAAACGGAGGGAGTAATAAAATAGAGTTGATTTTACCCTTTTCAAAAAGTTGGTAATGTAAAAAAATAATCTCCTATGGACTTTTTCCGGCGTTTACATGAAAATTGGAATGAATGGATTATTGAATTTAAGCGTACTTTCCAATATCAGTAGGTCAGTGAACAGATTGATTCTACGGTCTATCCCTAGATGTAGGAAAATTCTCAACTGCCGGCTGAACTTAATATAAAGGATTTAGTGAGTTTGATCGTATGTTGTTGCTCCAATTTGTGGCGAGTTCGGCTATCACGCGCGTGCGCGTGACAACAATTATGAACTCGCGGCTCTCACCGTCAAATGTTCATCTAAGTCCTTCAAGATCTAACTTTTGACATGTTCTATGATATATTTCCTATTTTATTGTTGGAACACCCATGTATTTTCTAATTTATTCTACATCTTTACTTCCTACTCATAATATTTGAAAAATTATTATCTTCTAATCGCTAGTACTACTGGCTCTCTCTCGCTTTTCCAACCTGCAACTTTTGTTAGGTGTAGTAAGTTATTCAGAAATCAAGAAGCGAAGCCATGATTTGTAAAAATCCTTTAGTTCATAAATACCCATTTGTATTTTCCTTGTTTTGCTGAAACTTAGTCTAAATTTGATTAATCTTGTTTCAATTGAAACTAGGGTTTACTGATTTGGGAAAAATTATATATTTGGGTTTTTAATTGCTGAAATTAAGGTTATTGTTTTTGCCTGAAAAACACTGCACCGTCTCTGGGTACTTTCGTAGCGCTCGAGATCAAAATCGAACAAGACAAGCCTAAACCAAGTCAATGGCCGTTCAAGTCTTGCTTCGGTCACAGAGAGGATAGAGGTTGATCTAGGGAGGGAAACAGTGAAAGAAACTTGAGATCAGGTTGAGTGTGTGTTTCTGGGTATAAGAGTTCAAGATCTCCGTCGTGAGAGTGACTGGAAATCTCCAAGGCTAGAAGTGTGTTGAATACTCAGGTATGTGTGCTCTGAGGTTTTGGTGTTTTCAAGTGTTTTTGAATGTTCTAGTTGTTCTGTGGTCTTCCGCCTTGGAAGATAGAGGAAGCCTCTATTTATAGTGTTGAACTCACCCTGATCTCTCGACAGAGAAGGTGGAAGCCGTGGAAGAGTGGAGGACATGAGTTTTGCTCTGTAACTGCTAGAGTCTTGTAGAACGTGTCCATTCAGCACCACCTTCTTGTAACTGTCCATCATCTCTATCAGTTTCTTTTTAACTGCCGTAGACCGCCAGACCAATACCCCTAAAGTTATCCCCCCGTGTGATATTTTGATATCTCGTGTAGCATGCAGATGTTGCGTATTTGCGTTGAGCTAAGCAGCATTGCGTGGCTATGGCCATGATTTTGGTCAAAATAGGTGTGGTGTCATGGATACTGTGCCATGGCCTCATAGTAGCAGCCTTGGCCTTTGGCCAAGACTAAGAATTTGTGATGCCATAAATATGGCGCTATGGCTGTATAGCCATGGCCTTGGCTTTGGCCAAGGCCAAATTTGTGTGACGCCAAAAGTATGGCGCTATGGCCTTGTCTTTGGCCAAGGCCGATTTCCTTATGGCGTACTGGCACTATGGCATAGTGGCCATCCAAGGCAAATCTTCTTATGGCGCTATGGCCTAGTGGCCATGGCCAAGGCCAATTCCCTGACGCCATGAGCATGGCGCCATGGACTATGCGGCCACGGCCTTGGCTTTGGCCAAGGCCAACTTCCTGGCGCAATGAGCATGGCGCCATGGCTTATGCGGACACGGCCTTGGCATTGGCCAAGGCCAATTTCCTGGCGCCATGGGCATGACGCCATGGCCTATGCGGCCAAGGCCAATTTCCTGGCGCCATGGGCATGGCGCCATGGCCAAAGCCAAGGCCAATTCTATGGCGCCATGAGTATGCCGCCATGGCCTTTGTGGTTAGGCCTTGGCTTTTGGCATATTTGTAGTGTGTTAGGCCACGCCATTTCGACCATGGCATGCGTGCACTTGGGTCATGGCGTGTCTTTGGGTCATGGCATGCTTAGCCATGGCATATTAGGCCATTCTGTGTTTAGATGGTGGCCTGCCTAAGTGTGTTTAGGTTGTTGTATACTTCTCAGAGAGCTCTGGACAGGCCTAGAGCCACGATGTTTCTGAGGTTTTCATTGAGACTCAGGTATCGAGTCATATTTTAAGAGGATATCCATGAGGATGCGTCTCTGTTAACTCTCCACCATATATCAGTGAGAAATTTAGTTCTGATGTCGAGGAATTCGAAGCGATGTCGACATGAAGTAAACTGGTGGTTTCATAAGCTGGTGGGTTATTTGGCTTTGCACTACGATATAATTCTCTCCATCGGGAGTTATAAGAGAGAACTCGTAGGAAGCATATTTAGCTTGCAGAGCAGGTTGTGTTCTGAGCCATAGAGATGTGCCTGAGTAGGCAATTGCCTTTTGGCAAGACATAAGCAGAGAGTTATTTTACATTTTAGTTCCTCTTCTATTTTTCACCATCTACATTAAGTCCCTTGGTTAGTGTGGAACAGTAATGTTTCATACTAAGCACCGGATGTTGAAATCAATTCCAATGGCCTTGAATTAAAACTAAAGATAAGTTCGTATGCAAAATATAGATGTGTTATTGGCTAGGAGTTTTCTCTCTCACAGGTGATGCAGGACAAGGTAGGCGGTGACATATGATGTGTAAAGAGGTTGCGGCTAATGCCAAGTTTGTGGCGCCATAGATATGGCTCTGTGGTTCTTGTAGTCTTACCCTTTAGCCAAGGGAATTGTGACGCCATGGATGTGGTGTCATGGTTTGGTAGTCACCCTTCGACTTGATCAAGGAGTTTTTAGGGTTTCTAGCTTCATATGTGCACGAGTTCATGTTCATGCTGTTAATACAAAAGGAAAAGTTGAGGAATTACCGGTTTCTTAGTAGGGATTACCTCTTATCTTCGTCTCTTGAAATATTCAAGAGTATTTCGTGTGAGTTTGTTGGTAGATTTTGACCAGATTGAATGCAACGCCGTTCTATCTTTATCTTGCGCAGGTTCAGGTATTGAGTCAGGTGTAGCATCACGCCTTATGCGTAGTGTATCCAACTTCTAGGGTTTCGTAGCACGCATATATATATATAGTGAGTGCAACACTGTAACTATCGTCTTCGTCCCTTCGTATAAGCTTCTTCGCAGTGTGCAATCCCTGAGATTCATGGCTGACAACAACAACTCCGGTTCGTCTTCACAGAAGAAAGTTTACACAAAATGAAGAATTTCTGAAATCATGGCCGACGAGAGCAATTCTGGTTCGTCCTCGCAGAGGGAAGCGTATGTGAAACGGAGGACGTGGATTCCAAGTCCGGTGAGTGTTTTCCTGCAGCTTTCATCATGTCCGTGTATCTATTCACTTAACATGGGTGGTGATGTTGCAGTGTAGAGTCATGGTGACTCGAAGTCGAGGCAGTTTGAGTGCCGGAAGGTTGAGTTTTTAAGAGAATCCTCCAGCGCCTGCTCAGACTCTAACAAGAAACCCAGTAAATCTTCTGTCTCGTCCCTGATTTGGTCTTTTCCTTTTGTTATTTGCTAACCAATTGTTGTCTCGTCTTTCAGGGGACACAACTCCGTAGGAAGAAACGTGGGAGCGCTCCTAAGAGGAAGAATAGTGCCCAAGAAGGTTCTCCAATCTATTCCCCAATTTCAGTTGTCGCTGTAGACGAAGAAGAGGGGAATGCTGGTATTGATGATGTTGGCCCTTCGTTTGATGGTGGTTCAGTTCTTGACGAGGTTAGCCTAGGAATAGATGACGTCGACTACTCGGGGGGAGGTCTTCCTTTCGAGCCAAAGATGGTTTCCCTTTCTAATGAACAAAGATCTGTTGGTGGTTTCCTTGTGCCAACTCCTTATGCAGATCTTTATCAGAAGATCTGGAAAAAGTATGGTCATGTCGCTACCAACTAGTTGATGAAGGATACTCCCGTCATGGTGACCATGGTCTCCCTGCTTCTTTCTGTGATTAAAGAGATGGAAGAGGAAAAACTTTACGACGTAACCTCTGGAATGATTCCGAAGTGGGAGAGTCGTGTTTCTGTCTTAGAGGCTTTGATGTGCAACGTGGGTTGCTTCATCATGTTAGGGCATTGTCCGGTCAAACCCACTAGCGTTGGTATGTCAAGC
>JAJJMA010008802.1:50622-63011 GCA_023529015.1 Papaver nudicaule | reverse complement strand
GAGTTGGTCTCTGCTACATCCCAGACCGAAGTCTTATAGTAGGCTAGTGTTTGTAGTCAGTTTGTACTGGGCGGTGTTCAAACTGGACGAGGTCCCGAGGTTTTTCTGCAAGGCAGTTTCCTCGTTAAAAAAACGTTTGGTGTCTTGTGTGCTTTTACTTTCCGCATTATAACTCTGATTTATAATTAAAGCACCAAGTAGTACGTTATTACCTAACTGTCGAGATTACTCCGGTTAGAGGTTTGGATATTGATTTTTGAGATCGTCCAAACTCTTTACCATAAGACTCACGAGCCAAAACGAAAAGTTGGTAGTATTTCGGTACCCCTTCTTTTTCACATCAGCGACTCGAGATCGTGAAGGTGGATTGTGCGGGGATGGTCTCCAACGTGTTTCCTTGTTCGAAGGCTCTCCACCGTGCTGAGAAGGACTTAGAAGGATTATCTGATAAAGCCGGCCAGATGTTGAAAGCCATACGGGCTAAGGAGAAGGCTTTGGTTGAAGAGTCTAACAAGGTTAATGAGGTGATTGAAAGTTTGAAGAAGAAAAACAGTGTTTTCCACCAGAGGGTGGAGATGCTTTATAAGCAGGACTATTCTTTGTTGGAAGGCTTGTTTTGAAAGCTGGGTTTGACGTTTTGATGAGAGAAAGGCTTAGGTTTTAGAAAGTGTTATGTTTTTTTTCTTTATTATCAGAACTCTGGAATGTATTAATCTTCGTTCTTCAAATAAAATTTGGCACTTTATCTAAAGAAAACATTTTTTTTTTCTGACCTAAGTCCCTAGGCCTATCTAGGTTTGCCTGTCGTCCTTCCCTTGCGTCGATCATTCTCCGAATGCGACTCTGACTCCCATTCTTGTAAGACTGTGAGCTCTCTTTTATGACCTTCTGACTCAGTAGCGTTGTGCTTTATTCCTTCTGCCGTTGTTGTGGTAGATGGTTGCGCCAACTCCCCAGGTGTTGTGGGTTTTCATTCGTTGGTGATGGACGCTGCTAGATTCTTGTATGCTTCCGCCAAGTTCTTGTACAGTGAGGCTTCGTGATGTTGAGCCTGCACCAGTTTGTGTGGCCCCACGGATTTCTCTCCTCTTCCTTTGGGTGCCATGAGCTGGGAGGTTGCCGTGTTTACGACATCATTTTCATCATCCTCTCTTGGGTCGCCATGGGCTGGGACACCATGCTCATGGCGCCGTGTTTTTTTTTTAAGGGGTTCATGGGTTGGGGCGCTATGCTCATGGCGCCATGACCCTCTCACTATTTGCCCTAGGGGGCGCCATGAGTTGGGGCGCTATGCTCATGGCGCCATGGCCTCCATTCTTTAGTGGCCCGCCTCTTTAAGCGTAGTATGCTTTCAACCACTTGTCGCTAATAACAATCCTCTCTACTTTTCCATCCATAGTGACTATATTATAATATCCACGCCGATGCCTTAGAGATGACATACGGACCTTCCCAGTTTGGAGCAAATTTTGGCGTCGTGGCGTCTTGTTGGATGTGCTTTGCCGTTTTCAGTACCAAGTCCCCCACTTGAAAAGTCCTTGGCTTCACATGCCCTAGAGAGTCTCTTTCGATACATTTCTACATGTTCCTCCGCTTTCACTCGTCTTGAATCGAGAGAATACAACTATTTCGGCTTCATCCCAATGAACACCACTTGTTGCCGCAATCCGAGCTGATGGTACTTTGATCTCCGCTGGTAATATGGCGTCAGCAGCGTAGACTAGTGAGTAAGGCGAGGTCCGAGTAGAACTTCGTGGAAAAATTCTATAAGCCCATAGCGTCATAGGCAACTGTTCGTGCCACGACCTCGGGTTATCATGTACAGTTCTACTGATGATCCAAATCAACGTCTTATTGGTACTCTCTGCTTGCCCGTTCCCTTGAGGGTAGTATGGAGTGAAACAAATGTGCTGGATCTCATACTGTCGAAGTAACTTTGCTACATCTTTGTTAACAAATGGTGTTCTGTTGTCAGTAATGATATGTTTAGGAATCCCAAACCCGTAGAAGATGTATTCCTTGATAAATGTCGCGATTGAGACGCCAGTTGTGTTTTTCAGAGGTATCTCTTCTACCCATTTACTTAATTACTTTGTCGCGGTGATCATATACCCATGATTCTTTGAGGAAGGTGGGTTGATCTTCCCAATGAGATCAAGTCCCCAACTGTAGAATGGCGAAGGACTACTGATTGACCGTAGAGGTAGGCACGGAGTGTGGATGAGTTTCGCATGAGCCTGGCATTTGTGACACTTTTGCACGAACGATGCAGCGTCATCCTCCATGGTTGGACAATAATACCTTTCATGAACTTGTAAGAACAAATTTCTCTTCTCTTGATGTTCAGTCTCGTGGGCCTCCTTCAGGACTATGGGGATTTCTTCATCTGACAGGCAGCGGAATAGGCTTCCTCCATAACTCTTGCGATACAGTATTCCTTCATGGTAGACGAATCTCCTAGCTCTCTTAATCAAGCGGCTGGCGATGTGTTGGTCTGTTGCGATACAGTATTCCTTCATGGCGCTAATGTACTGGATAAAAGGCTCTCTCCAGTCTTCAGCAGGGTGACAAACTAGAGCTTCAGATTGATGCAGAGGAGTTTGGCAGTTGGAACACATTTCTTGCAGTGCTCGATATTGGGCTTCCATCGCTGGCCAGTAGTACCCAAGTCTCTGGAGTCGTCGGTATAAGGTTACAACAAGAATCTGTCCGCACACTTCATCGTGAATACATCTGAGTCGCTCTTGTGCTTCAGGCCCTCCTAAGCACCGTGAAAATGACCCGTCTGGGTTTCTATGGTACAATACCCCGTGGAAGAGGAAGAAATGTTTCAAGACTTTAATACTGAGTTTTCTTTCAGAAGTGTGATTACCTAGGTCCTCGACAATGGGTATCCGCCAGGCACTTTGGCATGGCCTCGTCTTCCGTTAGCCAGGTTGAGGGAACGATCCGTCTCTTTACTGTCAGGGTCTTCTTTGTTCCTTCAAACTGTAGTTTGGAAGCTAATGTCGCCAAGCAGTCGGCATGTCTGTTGTTGGTACGCCCGGTGTGCACTACACTAGCTTCGGCAAAATGATTCAGTAGCTTTGCGCTTCAGTCTTGTGAGGAGCGAGAGTGACTTGTTTGAGGGAGTATACCCCGTTCATCTAATTGACTAGTAGCTTTGAGTCGCCTCTAATCTCGAGGTGTGTTACGCCTGCTTGTTTAGCTAGTGATAGCCCCAGGAGGAATGCTTCGTACTCCGCCGAGTTGTTGGTACACTTGAAATACAGTTTGAATGAATGGGAGAACACTTCTCCTGCTGGGGATACTAGGACGATGCCGGCTCCCCCGGTGTTGTGGCTTGGGGTAGCAGATCCATCAAAGTATAGAAGCCATGTGTCTTCCTTCACCAATGTTTTCTCGGGGAATTCTCCTGGTACTTCTTCGTGTAGAGCCGTAGAGTCTTCTCCTGGGAATGCAGCAAGAAGGTCTGCTACTGCCTGTCCCTTGACGGCTTTCGGGGAGACGCAAGCTTTGTCGAATTCAGACATCTGTAGTAACCACTTTGCTGGTCTCCCAATCAGAGTAGGTTTCTAGAGAAGAAATTTAATGGGATCCGCCTTTGTGATAAAGACTACTCGATTGGAGAGGAGGTAGTGTCAAAGATTCTGTATCGCAAAAACCAGGGATAGGCATGCTCTCTCGGCTTTGAGGCATCCTTCAAAGTACGACTGATGTAGTAGACTGGACACTCAAATCCTCCTTCGTCCTCTAGTGCTAGTAGCGCTCTGATCGCGACATCGCTTGAGGCAGTGTAGAGAAGCACTGACCGCTCTCGTACAGGAGACTTCATGACTATCGGTGACAAGAGCAACTGTTGAATCTTTCGGAATGCTTCTTGTTGGATGGGTGACCATATGAAACTAGCCTCTTTCTACAGCAGTGGGGTGAATGATGCTACGAATTGGGCAAGTCATGGGATGAAGCGACGGATGTAGGATACCTTCCCCATAAAGCTCTTTAATTCTCTTACAGTTCTCGCCGGCGACATGGTGGTGATAGCTTGCGTCTTGGATGGGTCGACCTAGATCCCTTTGTGTGAGTATAAAATATGCATGAGCACTTTATACCCGACAACCAACAGATCTTAATCAAACCCAATGTTCAAACATATATCATGCATAGTGCGAAGATTATAAGAACGACACCGAAGCTGGAATCATAAGTAAATAACAAGAGATAAGAGTATAACTATGAATTGTATTTCTGCTTAACTAGTACATGGATATGATCCTAAGGAGTTTGAGGAGATACTAACCTAATCCCACTCTCACAACTTAGGTTACACCAAAAATCCAACCCCTACAATGTTTCTCGAGCTCGCCTTATATAGGCCGAGTCTGAGTGGTTTACAACTAATAAGACAAACTACTCAATCGTGGTGGTGTCAGAGCTTGTCGAGTAAGGCGGTTCCTTCGGTGAAATCCTTCTGAAGATGTCTTCGTACTTCTATCCTTCGATGACCAGTGCGAGTCTTTCTTCGCCCGGCTCTTCCTCGAGGTCACCTTGTGGTCTATTCCCGATGTATGGCGGTGCACTCCTTGGATGGGCTTAGCTCCTCCGATCCTGACACGTGTATCGAAGATGCTTGGGAAGGAAATTTCTTCTTCGTCCTACTCCTTTCGCCATGCACCCCACTATCCGCCAAGTGTGACGTTTTATGACACGTTCTGCATGTTCCCAAGATTTTCGCAACCTTTTGACCTTCTCACCGGCAGCGCTAGTTTCCCGTTACTATTTAAGTTTTGGTTTTCTCCCTCTAAAAATTTTAGTCTCTTCGTGCTCTTCTTCCTCTGCTCCGGCGTTCATTTCCGGAAACCTTAAATTTTATCTTTTAATCAGGTGCTTTTTAGATGCTTTCCTTCAAGACCCTTTGCTCTAATCTTCTCATAGCTTCATAAAGACAACTCTTTTTTCCTTTTTATCGTCCCTTAGGCTCCTGATCAATCTTGCCTCTGCTACTTCCGGCGCCGGCGAGTTCTGTTTTCTTTCCTTTGTTTTTTCCTTCATGTCTTTTCCTTCTAAAGTTGATATTCTCATCTTGATGATGAAGAACTTAGGTTTTAAAGATAATTCTTTCAAGATACAGGCTATTGGTTCTCCGGGCAGCCGGCTGACTCCAGGGTTAGTTGAGGAGTTTCGATGCAACGAAAACAAGCTCTTGGTTACATTTCATCAAATTTCTGCTGGGTTAATTCCTCCTCTTTACCAACCTTCCAATCCTTTGTTTTTTGAAATTCTTTGCTCCCTTCCTAGTCATCGGGGTGTGATGCAGCTCACTTGTAGTTCTATCCATCTTATCAATCGATGGGTTTCCTGCTCCGAAGATAATTCCGAGGCTGGCTCCCTGAAGAGGTTTATTTCACCGCCCAGAACTTCTTTCTTCACTACGAGCCGTTTTTGACATTAGATAATGAGCTAGCCCCTTGGGGTGTTAGTTTTCAGACTGTAAAGGGGGGTGCGAATATAATTCCAGGGACTTTAGACTACTCCATGGATGAAGACTGGTACTCGGAGCCTGTGCTTTTAGAGGGTCCTGTTCTTCGAGGCTGGAAGGATGCTGGACGCTTCTTTCCTCGGACCCACTTCGAGGAAGGTCACGAGTTTTCTATTCAGCCTTTGTTTATGGTCCATTTCTCTGACGAAGAAAAAAGGATGTCTCACCAAGTTTTGAGGAAGGGCAAAGGTGCTTCTGTGGATACTTCGAGTAGCCTGAAGCGTTCCCGAGCAGATGAGGAAACTATACAGCAGGTAACTGTAGATGGTGAAAAATGGGAGAGGGGCAAAATTGTAAAACTAATCTCTAACTACGCCTTACCTAAGGGCCATCGCCTATTCAGGCACATCTCTGTAGCTCAAAATGCAACCTATTCTACGAGCTGAATATACTCCCTATGATTTCTCTCTTATAACTCCCTGTGGAGAGGATGATATCATACTGCAGTACTGATAATCTCACCAGAACATAAACCCATTTAATCTACTTCATGTCGACATCACCTCGAATTCCTCGATATCAGAACTAGATTGCTCAATGGTACATGGTGAAGAGTTGATAGAGACGCATCCTCATGGATTTCCTCTAAAAATGCGACTCAATATCTGAGTCCCAATGAAAGCCTTAGGAATACCGAAGCTCTAGGCATATCCAGAGCTCTCTGAGAAGTATACAACAGCCTGAACAGGCTTAAACATACCACACCCTAAGCTCAGGGTGGTCTAACATACCATGGATAAGTACGCCATGAATTCAAGTTTGCTGTAGCGCAAGCACGCACACCACAACCAAGGCGGCATAGCCAGAACGCACCAGCTGCAACAAAGTTGGCCTTGGCCAAAGGCCAAAACCATAACACCATATATCATGGCACCACAAAAGTATGCGAGAAATTGGCCTTGGCCTTTGGCGCCATGAACCATGGCGCCACAACAAAACAAGTTTTTGGCCAAGGCCGTGGCGCCATGAACTATGGCGCAACAACAAAACAAGTTGGCCTTGGCCAAAGGCCAAGGCCGTGGCGCCATGAACCATGGCGCCATAACAAAACAAGTTGGCCCTGGCCAAAGGCCAAGGTCGTAGCCCCTTAGGCTATGGCGCCACAATTCCATGGCACCATGAATTTCTGGCCTTGGCCAACAGCCAAGGCCACTCCTATGCATCTACTACACATGTCTTGAAAGCATCACACTTACGCTGGTCACGACGTCCTAGTCATACAACTCTACTCAAACTCAACTCAACTACGCAATATCCGCGTATCACTCGAGACATCAAAACATCACACGGGGGATAACTTTGGGGGTATTGGTCTGGCGGTCTACGGCAGTTGAAAGAAACTGATAGAGATGATGGACAGTTACAAGAAAGTGGCGCTCAATGGACATGATCTACACGATCCTAGAAGTTACCGAAAACAACTCGTGTCCTCCACTCCCCACTATTCCATGACTTCCACCTTCTCTGTCGAGAGATCAGGGTGAGTTCAAAACTATAAATAGAGGCCTCCTCTATCTTCCAAGTCAAAACATCTTTTCAGAACAACCAGAATATTCATAACGTTTGAATACACCAGAGCCTCAGAGCAGACACACCTGAGCAAACCAACACACTTCTAGCCTTGGAGATTTCCAATCACCTTCGCGACGGAGATCTTGAACTCTTATACCCAAAACACATTCTCAACCTGATCTCAAGTTTCTTTGTTGTTTCCCTCCCTAGATCAACCTCTATCCTCTCTGTGACCGAAGCAAGACGTGATCGGCCATTGACTTGGTTTAGGCTCGTCTTGTTCGACTTTGATCTCGAGCACTACGAAAGTACCCAGAGACGGTGCATTGTTTTGCCAGGTAAAAACAGTTGGCGACCACAGTGGGAGATCAATCTCTCGGTTCCAGGAAAATTTCTCAAAAATGGTTGAACTTAGGTCGGGATCAGATACCAAAAACCCCAACTCTTCAACTGATGGCGCTGCAGCCTCTGATGCAACGCCTACCAATCCACCTGCATCCGGCGCTACACCCAACATTCCTGTTACTCAAGGTGCTTCCCCTTCCATACCCGTCATCCAAGCGGTTCCCATCACCCCGATGACTCCTAGTGCTCCAACCAACACCTCTGGCAAGAACCCTCCCTCCACAGCTAAGGTCGGCGCTACCTCCTAGAAAAGAAAAGGAGTATCGGGAGCATTAACCATGGATGAGTTAGCCAGGCGACAAGACCTCCTCGCAGAAAGTCAAGACAAGATGTTCGACTTTCAACTAGGAATCCTGGATTGTCTAAAAAATCTAACCTCGAAGCTGTCAAGTTCACCAGTCAAGAAGACCCGCGAAGCTGCTGCTACAGGTGCCCGCTCGACCGTTATCCACATCCGAGATGACGAAACACCCCTGTCCCAGAAGAATCTCGCTAAAAAGAAGGACAACCATCTCGTTACGTCACGGCGAACGACCTGGACAGACTACTACGAAACCGAGAAAGAGAGGTGGCGCTACCTATCCACCAACACCGACCACCATACCCCCACGAAGTGCAGAGGATTACTCTCCCCAAAGGGTATGTTTCCCCCATGTTCTCCTTGTATGACGGAAGCGAAAAAGCACGTGAACACATCTCGCGGTTTTTGGAGTCGTTGGGAAAACACGAATACAACCACGTCTTAAGACTCAAAGAATTCTCGAAGTCTCTCACTGGAAGAGCCTATACCTGGTACAATAATCTCGCTCCGAACAGGATCAGCAAATGGGGCGAGATGGTGAGCGCGTTCTACCGCAAATACTTCTTCGTGTCTGAGCAGATAACGCTATCCGACCTCTGCATCAACGGAATGATTCCCGTTTATCGAGCCATCTTGGAGAACCTCTGGTTTCAGACCTTCTCCGAACTCCATGAAGCTGCGAAGAGATCCGCCACCACTGCACCTGCCCTATTGGAAAGGACTAAGCCCCTCAGAGGCGAAGAAACCCGTGTTACTTGTGGTGATAGAAGGCTGATTAACAAACAGTACAATAACAGTTTGCCATCTATGGGCGCCATTAGCGAAGGAGGAAAGAGAAAAGGTCCTGCCACGGAAGTAACACATCCAAAACGCACTAATTCAACTCCAGGGACCCCGAATAAAAACGTGAACCAAGGATGGCCACAACAACCAGAGATGCGGAGGCAAAAATCCAGACCAGAGATACCAGACTACCCGTTCCCCATAGAGGAAGTGCTAGAGGTGTTGGACACTTGGATCCAGGACGGGGCAATCGAACTCCCTCCGATACGACAACCACCTACAGCTGAGGTATTGTCGCTATCACCGGGTCACTACTCACTCTACTAGGGATTGTTTTAGCCTTAAGCGAATCTTCCAAGCTAAGGTGGAGTCCGGGGAATTACACCTGGGGAACGAAGGTGCATATCAAGATCCTCTACCAGTACGAGCATTCACCTTCCCTGAAGAACCGGTAAACAAAAGAGTAGAGGAGATAATGTACCATCTATGCGAGACTCTTTGTCTCTCGAAACCATAACGAAAAGACATGTTCGCGACGCTTAACATGGTGGTGTCGGGCCAGCGCCTACCCTTCAAGGAAACCGATGAGCAGACAACGTCCCAGCAGAAGGAGCCAACAAGAGGACAAAGCTGGGGACTCATCACCACCGCTCGCCTCTCTAATGCTGAATTCCCGAAGACACTCGTCGACCCGGAATGCCCGGTCAACATCATCTCAGTCAAGACCCTTAGAGCTGCTAATATACCTCGCAGCAGAGTCATCCACGCCCCTGCCATCATCAAAGGCCCTAACGGAGTTGAGGTACGCACTTACGGGTGGATCGACCTTCCCGTCGAAATCGCCACGTTCCCAACCATAGCGGAGTTTCACATTGTTAAGGGAGTCGTCGAGAGCGACATGATATTGGGACGCCCATGGGTATACAACAATCAAGAGATGCTTCCTCTGGCGTTCATGGAGCAGTTTGCACAAAAGAGCAACACCACGAAGGCAACGGCAACGTTATATGCAGATCTCAAGAGAACCAACGGAAACTCCCTCGACCAGGAAGGTACTTCGTCTACCCCTCCTTTGTATGATAACCCACATTCCCCAAGTCATTGGGGACTCACCACAGGAAGACCTGTCGGAAAGGAAAACTCTGAAAAGCCCGCAATAGATGTCGGCACAGCTATTAGGATCTTCATCAAAGCCCTTCAGGAATCCGGAATCGTACGCGATAAGCCGTGCAGCGTTAAGATCCGAGGAGAAGGCGAACCGATTCACTATGTTATACCACCCGAAGTCCTGGAAACCATCCCAGACTTCAGAGATTATGTGGAACTATTCAACCTAAAGCGAGAGGCAGGGGAGAACACAGTTGCATACAGGGAGAGGTTTTGCGAAAGGGCGAAAGAGCTTCTGCCTAACAGTGATTCACTACATGCTACATTGGCTATGGGTGTGAGCTCGGTTTAGCAATGCTTCACCAAACACCTAAAGGAGGCCGACACTAGGACTCCTGTTTATTGTATTTGCATTCCTCCAAAGCAACGCAGCATAGCGGGCAGTAGATAAGACTTTTGTTTCAGCAGATTATTTAAGAAATGTATTTTGTTTCAATATCTCTTAGAAAACACAATCTTATCCAGTCAATAGAAAATACCTACAACCCAGCCAACATTTAAGAACCAAAAAGAAACCATATGCTTAAAACAAAAAAACTAGTCGAGGAAATCACTCAAAACCCTACTAGATCCACCCTCACAAGACAACCTTAGCCGCTCCAGCTCTCTTTCCTCCCTCTGCAACTCGACCTTCAACTCCGCCACCCTTTTCTCCTTCTCCCGGAGAACCTCTTGAGATCCCCGAGCCTTGGCCTTCTCAAACCTGTCACGTAGCCAAGCCACATTGAAGCCTTGGGATTCAGCTACAGCTATAATATCATCCCAGTCTTGGACGTCGAGCGGATCAGCGGAATCAAGGGGCTGGACCATCATTTCTGACACTCTCGACAACAGGGTGCCCACCATCGACTCAGAAAGTAACCGCTTCTCCCCGTTACGAGAAATATGGTCGAATTTCCTCCAAATCTGGTCATACAGTGTCCGATACTCATTCAACACCGGGAAGTTGCCTACCAAGGCGTAGCCAGGTCGAACTTTGCTTGCAGATGAAGGGAAGGCAACTCCGGCGCCAGGATAGGTGGGCTCCAGGTTCACACCACCATCATATGTCTGCTCAGTTGAAGAGATAGACACCTCCACCTCGGCTGAAACAACCTTGCTAACAACCTTTGGAGGAGTGACGTCCACACCGCCACCTAGTGATTCCCTCAGAGGGAAAACCGCTCCCGAATCATTCGGAACGACTTCGCCAACAACCTCGGGAACAGTCGTCCCCACGTCGTCACTCAAGTTCTTCCCACTCTCTAGTGTTCCCGCGATCTCCGAGACAGTAACAGCATCAACGCGACCCTCATTCTCCTGCTCCTACGAACACAAGACCTTGGGTGGTTAGTTGACTACTCACTAATGATGCAGAGACGAAACCCAAAGGAGAAGCACGACCAACAAAGATATAAAGAAGCAATGGGCCTTACCTGGGAAAACTCACGATCATCAGTCTCGGGGGAAGAAACACGAGGACCAACACTAATGGACTCGTCTACCTCATCTCTCGTCTCGACGACAACAGCTGGGGACTCCGTGGCATCTTCACACTCCTTCGATACCGAACCCTGCAAAGACGGTAAAAGAGGATCAATCAGAGGGGACACATCTATATAGAACAAGAAACACCCACCAGAAAGTGAACGACTCACCTGAGATGGAGAAGGATATGAACTCATCACTGAGGAAAGACCAATGAGGCGGCCCTCAGGTAACCCCATCCTATTACACTTCATCCTCTTCTTAGGTTGAACGACTGGAGGAGGCGCCATCTGTCACCGGGGAAATTAATCTCGATTAATCTAGGCAAGGTAAACGAAAACGCATGCATAATTTATTTTTTTTTTTACCTGGGGTGTCAGAACGAAAGTGGGTCTATCCTTTGTGTTCAACTTCTTCACAAAATTACCTAGGACCGTCAGGGTGTAATCCCAGAATAGATTGAATTCGGGAGTGACCCTCATCAGTCTATCGGCAACCAAGAAGACGACTCTCCTCCCGGGATCCCGAGTGGGGTCTAAGTATTCGCGTAAATCGTCCTTGGACGGAGGGAGGGAATGATCCAAAGGCACGTCCTGGTCGAATCCCATGAACCGCGCCGCTCTGTCAATGTTGTACGCCTGCCTCACCAACCTGCCCTGGTAAAAGCCAAAGATGAAACCCGAGACACTACTGCACATGAACACCTGCTGCCAGTCGTACTCGATGTTAGTGACACCGCGAGAGCCAGAACGCAAAAGAACCTCCCCAGCCTCCGTAGCAACCTCGAGTTGAAAGACTCTATCATCAGGGATGTTACACCATGGACGAAAACAGACGCACTCATCCCTGTCCAGAAAATGTATCAACTTTCCCGAGTCCTTAGGTTGTTTGTCACTCCACCACATGATCCTGACATGCTCTAGCGAATCTGATGGGAAAGCCTGTGGAGCGTAGTTCACATAGTGTTCCCACAAGAAAGCCTGAAGGAAAGGGAGGTTGATGAACGACGAAATACGACTCGTGGAAGAGCTAGACATACTACTGGCCAGAGCACTAAGATGCGCGTACTGGGACTGTGGAGGGTAAAACCCCTCGGGACACGTGTCGTAAATCCAAGAAACCTAACCACTCCAAAGGAACCAGCAGCGAAGCCTCGGTCCAAACCAAAGAGGAACGAGATCAAACACGACGAGTGAAGACTCGGAAGGAAGGGAT
>JAJJMA010008802.1:0-30622 GCA_023529015.1 Papaver nudicaule | reverse complement strand
ATAACGTTTGAATACACCAGAGCCTCAGAGCAGACACACCTGAGCAAACCAACACACTTCTAGCCTTGGAGATTTACAGTCACCTTCACGACGGAGATCTTGAACTCTTATACCCAAAACACATTCTCAACCTGATCTCAAGTTTCTTCGATGTTTCCCTCCCTAGATCAACCTCTATCCTTTCTGTGACCGAAGCAAGACGTGAACGGCCATTGACTTGGTTTAGGCTTGTCTTGTTCGACTTTGATCTCGAGCACTACGAAAGTACCCAGAGACGGTGCATTGTTTTTCCAGGTAAAAACAGTAACAAATACCTTCTTGAGATGTGCTTTTTACTAGGAGTGTATTAATACTTGCCTCTATTTGTTTCCTGAGGAAGACGGATTCTCTTCTGCAGGGGAAAGCTGTTTTTGGTGTCAATTAGAGTCTACACAGTGATCTGTTAGGTTTTGAGTATGGTGAGGATACAGAGGTTGTTAGGCCTCGCAAGAAGTTTGTTTTTAAGAAATCCTCCAAGGAAAACTTGCCGAATCAACACCAGGTACCGACGAAGCCTCTCGGGGAAAAAGCGGTAACAAGTGTTGTTGGCGAAGTGCTTGCACCGAAGGTTAATGGGGTTCCAATCTCCAAAAAGGCTATCGAGGAGATTGCTGCTGTTGGGACGAACGTCGTTGTGCCAAGTGCGGCTGCCTCTGCCTTTGCCTCGGATGTGGTTGTCTCTACTACCACTATTGCTGCCTCGGTCGAACCTTCTGTTCTTTCTTCAAAGAAAATTGTTCCTGTGGTTGACCTTCTTCTCCCCAGAAGGGACGGTTCGACTATCCAAATGGATTCTTCGAAGGAACTAGTTATGAGTTTCCCTCGTAGTTCAAAGTTTCCACCTACTCCTAGCTATGCTGGTAAACGTGTGCAACCATATACTGCCAAGAGATTCAAAGAGGTTCTTTTTGAGAATCATAATCCGAGTGATTTTTCGTGGAAGTTTCGTCTCGTTTTGATGCCTATGCCTCTGATCCTTTGGGTTTCCCTTTGGATCCTGAGTTTTGCAAGAAGTTTGGTGACGTTGTTGGGGGCGACTGCCCCAGAATGGATTATGATCTTCGCCATCCGCCTTTGTCCTACGAGGAGAGCTTGGCTACGTTTCAAATGGTGAGTTGTTGTGTTTGATAGCATCGTTGTCTTATGTTTGTTTTTGGATAAGTTTTGGTGTGTAATTTTTGGACAGAGTGACTACCATGCCTCTGGTCTTTTGGCCCATACCTTCGACTTGTTTAGCGAAGCTGAGTACCATGAGCGAAAGTTCCTCAAAATGCAAGAAGAGCTTGCCAAAGAGAAGACTCGCAACGCTCTTGAGAGGAAGAAGCTAATATGTAAGGATTTGTTGTCTTTGTAGTTCCTTCATTCTTTCTGTAGATTTGTTCTGAGAACAGTTTACTTCTTTCTAAAAAGGCGAGTTGAAAGAGAGCGAGAAAAATTTCAACGAAGCTAAACTAGCCTTAAACGACTCTCGAGAGAGTCAGAAACCCTCTCATAGTTCCTCTGGTAGTAGAATTCATCGAAGTGAAGTTGATAAGCTTGTAAAGGAGAGGAATAAAGCCTGGGACGATCAAGATTATTATAAAAGGAAAAGGCACGAGGTTGAGAACCTTCTAGTCGAAGAGAAGAAAAGGAACGCGAAGACCGACGTCTTCTTGAGGAGGAAAGAAATAGAAATGAGACTATTGCTAGGGAAAATAACTTTTTCCAGCTAGATGTAGATCGTTTGACACGAGACGAGATGCTGCCCGCGAGGATAGGTCGATTAATGCCTCTGACAGGGTGGTGATTGGGAACCTAGAACATGATATCAGGAATTTGAGGGTTCAAATGGCCGCTTTGAAAAATGTCAACAAAGAGCTGACTGCGGGGAATGATGCTTTGAAGAAGGGTTTTAATGATATAAGCATGGAGCTTGACAAGGCCAAAAAGTCGAAAGGCCATCTTTCTCAGATGGTTAATGAGTATCGATTAGAGCTTGCTAGGCTTGGTGTGGCCTCTTCTGAAAATATTAGGAAGAGGGCTTCCCAACCTCGTTTTACCAATCAACATGAAGTGACTGAGTACATGATTGTTAAAGAATTGTTTTTATTTTGTTCTTGTTGTGTCCTTGGATTATGATCTGCCATCTCAATTCCATTTATGTTTGCTTTTGTTTTTGCAGGCATAAAATCCAACTTACAAAAGAAGGTTGCAGACGCCGAGGCTGCAAGGGACGAAGCTTCCAATCAGTTGGTGCTTGAAGCCGACCAAAAGTTGGAGTTTGAAAGGAGGGCAAAACAATTGTCGAAGGAATTGTCCGAGGAACAGCGACATCGAACAACTGATGTGAACAAGCTTTCCCAAGAGCTGGAGCTCGAACGTAAGCGTCGCTCGGAGGATGTGCAGAGGAGTGTTGAGGAAATGACTGCTGAACGAAATTTTCGCCTCAAGTACCAGCAGGACCTTAGGAATATGGTTACTGGCTTTGCTCTCATCAACCATCAGTTAAGACATGGACGGGTTGTCGAAGAACTACTTACTCGATCTGCATTGAATACCTCCCTAGCTACTAGCATGGCATGTCGAATGCATGGTCGGTCACTCTTTGGAGTCATCGACATTGAGCCTCCTACCTATGGGGCTGTTGGTGCAAGGGATGCTGATGCGATACTTCCAGGCGACGAATACTTGCTTCCTCAAGAGGTGTTTGTAAGGTTAGCTAGGGATGAAGCGCGAAAGACAGGGCTGTTTGGGAGAATTCCTGAAGACAAAGGTCCTGATGATGATAAAGGTGATAGCGATGGTAGTTCGGATTATGGCCACTCAGGTGACTCCGAAGGTCATCCCAAGGGGAACTCCGAGGGTGATTCTAAGGATGGTTCTGATGGTGATTCGAAGGATGATCCGAAAGACGATCCCAAGGGTGGCTTGAAGGATGTTCCAGAGGATGGTTCGAAGGATGATCCGAAGAACAATCCCCAGGATGATCCGAAGGATGATGTTTTAGTTAAGACTGGCGATCCTGCTGATGATGTCGCACAGGATCTTGGCGACGTCGACGCCGAAGTACCGAGCACTGGTGGTGGTGTGGGTGTTAACTTCGATAAAGGGAACATCTATTTGTTTCAAGAATCCTCGGCCGCGTACAGTGAGGAGAGCGAAAGTGAGTATGAGCCCATTAGGGAAATCACTCCTTCAAGACAAGATCACTCTGGCTTTCGAACTTATGAAGAGGATCTGGAGGCTGAAAAAAGGCTTTGGGATGACATGAAAGTTTTTGGATATCCCTCCCCTCGTCACGTTGTGTTATCTAATGAAGTTTCTCCCATGTTGTAGCAGCGAAGCTTTTGCTTTTTCCTTTCTGTTTTCTGATGCAAGAATTTTTGTACTTGGCATTTCCCTTTTTTTTTGTGCTTGTAAGCTGTATTGACTATGTCTATGAAGAGGCCTTTGTTGCTTGATTGGAGTTTTATTTTCCTTTTTAATTTGCATGTGTGCTGAGAACTTCGTGAGTAAGTACGAAGTTTCTGTTGCAATATTCTAGGCTCCTAAGGGTACTCGAGGTGCAACTCCAGGGCTTACTTCGATGTGGGAGATAGTAAACCAAGCTAGTGGGGGCTTACGGATCACCCTTCCCAAAGGCTTTTAGCTACTTGCCTGTTTTAAAGCAAACAAAGGTTATCGAGGCCATAGGTACCCGTTTTGCCTTGGTATAGTGGGTGGTTATCGAGGATATAAGGTATCCTCCGAGAGAACATGGTGGTGTTCTGATAATCCATTTGCCCCAAGTAAAGTGAGGAACTTATGGTGAGTAGCAGCTATGCTTGCACTTCGATAATAAAGTAACTCGATGGGGGAGTGCCGGTCAAGGCTGGAGCTTAGACATGGTACGATTCTCCTGTCGCGGCTTAGAATTCGACCCATCTGTTTCTCGTTAGCCCCTCCTCAAGTCTATGTTTTAGTTTTTTCGAGGAGGTCCCTCGGCTGCGTAATTCGCCTACCATTCCCGTGAATGTGGGCGAATTAGCTTCCTCAGGGTTCCATCCACCTTTAAAGGTAGATGTTAATCCCATTTATCGTCCCCTCAACGCCTCAGAAAGAGAGGTCATCATGGTCGTGTGGTGGTGGGTGCAAATGTATCTTTAGCTTATGTAGCCTAGATACAAAGTACCTACCGCTAACGGGGTGTCTTGTGGGTAGAGGACTGTGTCACATAGCTCGTAGGGCCCTTACGGCTTATATGAACATCAGTTTTGTGCCTGTTATTCGAGGTCTTTTTTATTTTTGGCGTCTAGGCCTTGGCGTTAGAGCCTTTTATTTGCGTCAAGGCACTAGGGGAGATGGCGTCATGGAAAATTTTGTTTTTGTGGCGTTAAAGCCTTTGTAAGTGTGCCTAGCCAGATTGGGTTTTTTACCCGTTCTGGTAGGATCTGGAGTTTGAAAATAAAATGCATCGAAGAGTGCAACTTTAGATAGATCAAGCTTCTTCGTTTATTAGATACCAATTTCTTGCGTGTTGTTTACATAAAAATGCCTTAATTAAGGTGCTTCAAGTTCTTTCCCTCGAGTGGAGTGCTTAGCTTTTGACCCTCGAGGTTAATCAAGCTGTATGTGTTTTTCCCGAGTGCTTTCTCGATTACATAGGGCCGACCCAGAATTGTTCCTGCATCGTGTTTTTGCCTCCGTTGTCCGAGCTTGACGATTCATTTGGAGTTTGGATGCTACTTGTTGTGACGAGGAACTGTTCCCTGTTAAGGCAATGATCTTTCCCCTTGTTGGTAGGTCGGGTGCCTTGCTTGTAGGTTGTTGTATTTTTTATGGCCGTGCCTGCCATCCCTGCTTCGACTTCAGCTATGATTCCCTTATGCAAGAATCTGTAATTTTTGGGTGCTTGACCTGACTCGGGCAATCCTTTCTTGGATGTTCTCTTGCTTTGACATCTATCTCGTTGCACACACGAGCTTCGGTTGGGTTGCCTAATATTTCTGCGATTCCAAGTGGGGTAGGGAATCTGATTCTTCGATGTAGTGTGGAGGCTACTCCCATGATGTTGTGCAACCAAGGTCTTCCCACGATGGCATTGTAAGGAGATTCTATGTCGACCACACATAATGATGTTAGTTGTTTCAGACTCCCCACATGGATCATTAGTGATAGCTCTCCTCTTGGCGTCGAGGGTTTTCCATTAAAGACGTATATATTGTACGAAGAGGGTACCAAGGCAATATTCTTTCCGAGTATCTTATCGTATGTTCGTCCGAAGAGTATGTCTACGGAGCTTCCTGGGTCTACCAGTATTCGGGACATAGCCGTCTTTTCGATGTGCAATGTAATGACTAGGGGATCATTGTGCGATCTTCCTTCATTAGGGATATCCGCCGCAGAAAAGAAAATTGGTTGCTTCTGCCACTCCTCGAGATGCCCTTTCATTGCTACACTGAATATTTACTTTCCCTCGAAGTCTCTTTTATGAATTCGGTCTGTCTGGATTCCTTCAGGGCCTCGCCTACAGATGTCTGCGTGGACTATGGAGTTGCAGTCGCTAAACCTCGGGATGTTTCGATCAATTGTTATGACATATGCCTCGTGTTTCTGCTCCTCCTTCGGTTGTGGCTGGTTTGGGGGTGGCTTTGGTAGCTCCAGAAGGTGTTTGAACTTGTCCCTTGTGATGAACAAATAGATTTGATCCTGCGCTGTGACACAGTCCTCTGTTGCATGTCCATATAACTTATGGAATTGGCAGTAATCCCTGGAATTCTTGGTATGCTTAGGTTGATTAACCCTACTCCTCGGGTATCTCATTTCGCTTGCAAACTCGGATTGCTCGATGGTTCGAAGGGCTTCTTCGATGGACACACACAACTTTGGGAGCTTCCTGTCTTGGAATGCAGGGAATCCTGATCGAGGTGTTCCAAACTTTCTGCCTCTCTCTTGCCCTCGTTGGGTGTTATTGCCTTCGAAATCTCCTCGAGAGCCTGTTCCTCTGTTGTCATTGTACTTTCTGTTGTCATGATATTTGCCGTCACCGAATTTACCCTCGTTGCCATACCTGCCATTGTCATTTTGTCTTTCTCTTTTTGAGGGATCCCCTAATTGATTGTTCATTGCTTGAACGCGCTCTTCGAGTGACAGATTCTTTATTGAATGAACTTGCTTCAAAACGGTTTCCTTCCCCTGGGTTGCTTCCTCTCTAATTTTTTCCAATGTGATTCGCTCCTTCTGATATTTTCGGAGATCTTACAACGTTTCGACATTTTTGGAGAAGAGTCTGTCGTATAGAGGAGAGTTCTTGTCAAGTGCATTCAGGTACGCCCGTACTTTGTCTTTCTCCGAGGCTCAATTTCCCACCTCTACACACTGGGATGTCCATCTGTCCGTCAAACTTTTGGTAGATTCTCCAGGTCTTACTCTGATACTGAATAATTTCTGTACTCCTGGCTTTGATGAGTTGTTGTATAAAAAATGTAGTACACCTTTGATAGCTCTTCAAAGGATGAGATCAAACTAGCTGCGAGGTTATCGTACCAAGCCAAAGCCTCTCCCTTTAAACTAGAAGGAAAATACTTACAAAGTACTTCATCCCTATCTGCCCAGGCTAAAAATACTCTCAGGTACATTTTTATGTGCACCGTTGGGTCTCCAGAACCATCAAAGATTGACGTGAATGCTGGCATGGTACATTTTACCGGAATGGCTATAGCGAGAATTTCGGGACTTAGCGGCGAGCGATTGACATCATTTATTGCCTTCGTCAGCTTTAGCTTATCACCTGATTGAATTCTGTTATCAAAAAGTTCAGCTCGAAGTGTTTTAATTTGTTCCATCATTACTTGCTGCAGTGCCTGCGTTTCGGCATCCTTCCTCGCTTGTTCGTTTTCGTAGACCAGGTTATGTTATTCCCCTTCGGACAATACTGGGTTCAGTTCTTTTGCTCAATACCATGATTCCATAGCCCTTGCTGTCACCCTTGATCTTGGTATGGCTCCTTGATGCACAGTGCCCCTTTGACTGAGATACGGTGTGTGGGCGAGAATGCCCCTCGTTGCTTCCTTTGTAGTTCGAAGCCGACTTTTCTGTCACCTTCTTATTTGCCTGTGCTAGTTTCTTTTTTAGCTTCCTTATTTTCTTGTTTTTTAGAATCAATTTCCTGAACTGTGCAGCCCTCGCCGTAGCTTCTTCGGCGGGCTGATGTGCTGGCATTGCTTCATTCGGGATGGCGTCTTCGCCCTCGTCCTCGTTATTCTCACCATCTTCTTCTTGTATTTGTTGGTGAGGTAGTTCGTTATCCTCTGGGTACCCTTCTCCATTTGGGTCTAGATCCTCTACTAGTACTTCCTCTTCGTTGACACGCACCCTATGCTGGACTGTGCTTGCTGCCACCTCTGGCGATAGTCTTTTGCTAGTTGAAAATCTGGTGTTATGCCTCGAAGAGCCTGTGCCCTTCCTCGAGGAACCCACTCTCTGCTTCGGCATCTGATCGGATTTCGAAGTCATGCTGATTGTGACCTGTAAAAGACAAAAAACCTGTGAGGTCCACGGCGGCTATTGCAGTGCACTAGGTCTGACATGTATGTTTGTCTGTTGTTACAGACTTTATCGTGCGAGATTTTAGCATGGGTTATACTTGTTTTTGGCCAAACCCTAACTATATTCTGACTTTGTCTAAATCTACCTTCCCAATAGGGAGGTTTTGGCGAGTCGTCCTTTTCCGAGTGAATCCTGAGCATGAAGATGGCAAAGTTTATTTCCAAATATGGATTAGGTATTAAAAAACCCTAAAAATAAACCTTGGCTTATTTTTCTTAAAGTAACTGTAGAACAAACTTTTTAGGGTATTTTCTTGAACTTTGCATGACTGTTTCTTATGATCGAGAATGACTCTTTCCTTGGTTTATATCGAAAGACATGTATTTTGAAGAAGTTTGATATGCTCTTGATTGGATCTCTGTGTTTCAAGGTTTCGATTCCTTGAAGAGACGTCGATCTTATCATTTTGATGATTTACTCGAAACCCTTGAACATGCTAAAGCTTTGAAGATCTTTAGACGTCCAAGGTGATGGAGCTTGTAATGAAAGTATGGTGAAAATACGTTTTTAAGAAAGAGATTTTAGAAACCCTTGAAAAGAAAAAATTTCCCCAAAGAATTTGAAAACCCTAAATCATACGCAAACCCTAAGTTGTTTTAATCAGTCCCTGTTTCTAGCGCCAAACTGTGTGAGTATAAAATCTGCATGAGCACTTTATACCCGACAACCAACAGATCTTAATCAAACCCAATGTTCAAACATATATCATGCATAATGCGAAGATTATAAGAACGACACCGAAGCTGGCATCATAAGTAAATAACAAGAGATAAGAGTATAACTATGAATTGTATTTCTGCTTAACTAGTACATGGATATGATCCTAAGGAGTTTGAGGAGATACTAACCTAATCCCACTCTCACAGCTTAGGTTATACCAAAAATCGAACCCCTACAATGTTTCTCGAGCTCGCCCTATATAGGCCGAGTCTGAGTGGTTTACAGCTAATAAGACAAACTACTCAATCATGGTGGTGTCAGAGCTTGTCGAGTAAGGCGGTTCCTTCGGTGAAATCATTCCGAAGATGTCTTCGTACTTCTATCCTTCGATGACCAGTGAGAGTCTTTCTTCGCCCGGCTCTTCCTCGAGGTCACCTTGTGGTCTATTCCCGATATATGGCGGTGCACCCCTTGGATGGGCTTAGCTCCTCCAATCCTGACACGTGTCCCGAGGATGTTCTACCCTCCACACCCTTCTTCTGTTACTTGGAATCCTAGAAATTTTCCGGAAGAAACACTGAAGGCGCACTTCAAAGGATTCATCTTTAGCTTATATTCCCGGCATCGCTCAAATGCTTGTCGTAAGACCTCCAGGTGAGATGTTCTGGATTTCGAATTCACAACTATGTCATACACATAATCTTCAACTTGCGTGTGTATCATATCGTGGAAGATAGCCGTCATTGCCCGTTGGTAGGTAGCTCCTGCGTTTTTCAGACCGAAAGGCATGACTGTGTAGTAGAAGTTTCCAAGGGGCGTCTGGAATGCTGTTTTGGGGGCGTCATGCTCGTACATCTTTATCTGGTTGTACCCGCTGTATCCATCCATGAAGGAACATGGCATGTCCATTGGTAGCATCCACGAGCATGTCGATGTTCCGGAGTGGGAAATCGTCTTTTGGGCAGCACTTGTTCAAGTCTCTGAAGTCCACGCAGCATCGTATTTGACCATTTTTCTTTTTCACCGGCACTACGTTGGCCAAACAAGTGGTGTGTTGGATTGGCTTGATGAATCCTGCCGCCAATAATTTCTGTATTTCTGCCTTTATTTGTTCCTCCACCTCGTGCCTGAAATTCCTTGGTTGTTGTTTGACAGGCCTAGATCCCGGAGTGATGGATAGGTGATGCGTCACTAGTTTTTCGTCGAGGCCTGACATTTCTTCATATATGTCCATGCGAACGTTTTTTGGTATTCTTTTAGGATGTCTATAAACCCGGCACGTTCTTCAGGTGATAGACCTGAGCTGATGGAGACTGGGCGGGGTGAATCCTTTGTTCCAATGTTTAATGTTTCAAGCGCATCGGTGGTAGATTCCGTCCCGTCCTGTATTTGTGTAGGTGCCTCCTGAACTTCGTCTGCAACCTGTTGTTCGTTATAGTTGCATTCTCTGTGGCGGGAAGAGCTATTCCCAGTCTCCCCTGCTAATTGCTAACATTGACGTCGAAGATAAATCGTTCTTCCTTTAGCATCTCGGGTCGTCATGAAATTCCCCTCTCTTCTGGCATGATGGTACATCGTTGTGTTACTCCCTTCAGTTGTGGGGGTCCTTCTTTGTGTCGCGGCCTCCCCACGTCTTGCGTCCTTGTCTGCTTGCAGTTGTCGATCGTGTCTCTATATAGGCGTCCAATCTGGAAGTGGTGTGGTGTAGATCTTGTCCTGGCACTTGGGCGTCTCGTCTTTTGGGTCGACGAACTCAACGTCGTATATTGATGAATATGGAGAGGGGGATGCAATCACACGAACAATATCCTTATTCACGACTGCTTTCAAACACTGGTGGTAAGTGGAGGCGACGGCTTTATTTTCGTGTAACCATGGCCTCCCCAATATCATGTGGTACTCAGGTTCCTTTTCGATCACATGAAACTTATCTTTTGTGTGAATGGGTCCTACCTTCAGTTCCAAGTGGAAGTGTCCATAGGTACTCGTCTTGTTCCCCTCGAAGTCTTTCATCATGATTGGGTGGTAGACAGTGACGGAGCCAGGATTTTTGGTTGGGTGGTGCATTATAAAATGATTTTTTTTACTTTACGTCGTCTTGCACCTTTTACACCTGAGTAATTATAATATACATCATACGTAATAAATAAATATAGAAAATTGAATAAATGAATTTATCATGCTAAAACAATCAAATTGCTCGGGAAGCAGAAACATGATGATACAAAAGGGAATAAAAATAATCTACTAACAAAGGTGATAGAAGGAGAGTTGGAAGACAAATATTTTGTAACGGTTGTTGATATTGATCTAGTTAAATATTGCAAGGATTTAAGTGTTAACGTTTAGAATTTTCGGTAACACAATCAAAGAGTTTAATAACACTTATAAGTGATACAAAGTTACCATTATTGCAAAAAAAAAAAAAAAAAAAAAAAAAAAAAAACAAAATTTGAAAAAAATAAAAAAAAAATTGGGTGGTGCCATGGAACCACCCAACCACAACGTGGCTCCGTCCCTGGTGGTAGACCACTTGTTGTTTAGAGATCTTCGCAATCCTGAGGGTTTTGAGAGAGATTACGTTGGCTGCCGCTCCAGTGTCGACTAGTGCTCTCTTGAACTCTGTATCCTTGATTTGAGCAGTTACGTAGAGGGCACGGTTGTGTCCCTCCTCAGCCATCATGTCTTCGTCGGTGAAGGTGATGTCTTGCGTCTGAGGGTCAGCTATCATAGAAACTTCAAAGATCACAGGTACGGTGGGAGTCAGGTTTGCTTCAAAGGCGATGCGGTTGAGAGCATCAAATGTATCTACACGTTGTCCTCTTGAGAAATGCAGGAGTTCGCACATCTTCTCAATAAGAAGGGTAGCTTCCTCTTTTACTGGTATATCGTAAGCAGTGAATCTCTAAATGTAGTTTGGTGTGGTGAGATGAATTTCTTGCGGCGTCATTCCTAGAGTAACCATTTCTTCAAGGAAAACCTTCTGGGACCGAGAGATTGACCTCCCACTGTGGTCGCCAAATGTTTTTTGCCTGAAAACACTGTACCGTCTCGGTGTACTTTCGTAGTGCTCGAGATCAAAATCGAACGAGACAATCCTAAACCAAGTCAATGGCCGTTCAAGTCTTGCTTCGGTCACAGAGAGGATAGAGGTGGATCTAGGGAGGTAAACAGTGAAAGAAACTTGAGATCAGGTTGAGGATGTGTGTTTCTGGGTATAAGAGTTCAAGATCTCCGTCGTGAGAGTGACTGGAAATCTCCGAGGCTAGAAGTGTGTTGAATACTCAGGTATGTGTGCTATGAGGTTTTGGTGTTTTCAAGTGTTTTTGAATGTTCTAGTTGTTCTGTGGTCTTCCGCCTTGGAAGATAGAGGAAGCCTCTATTTATAGTGTTGAACTCACCCTGATCTCTCGACAGAGAAGGTGGAAGCCGTGGAAGGGTGGAGGAGTGAAGGACATGAGTTGTGCTCTGTAACTGCTAGAGTCATGTAGAACGTGTCCACTCAGCACCACCTTCTTGTAACTGTCCATCATCTCTATCAGTTTCTTTCTAACTGTCGTAGACCGCCAGACCAATACCCCTAAAGTTATCCCCCCGTGTGATGTTTTGATATCTCGTGTAGCATGAAGATGTTGCGTAGTTGCGTTGAGCTAAGAAGCATTGCAGGGCTATGGCCATGATTTTGGCCAAAATAGGTGTGGCGTCATGGATATCGTGCCATGGCCTCATTAGTAGCAGCCTTGGCCTTTGGCCAAGACTAAGAATTTGTGATGCCATAAATATGGCACTATGGCTGTATAGCCAAGGCCAAATTTGTGTGGCGCCACAAGTATGGTGCTATGGCCAAGCCCAATTTTCTTATGGCGTACAGGCGCTATGGCATACTGGCCATGGCCAAGGCCAATCTTCTTATGGCGATATGCCCTAGTGGCCATGGCCTATGCTTTGGCCAAGGACAATTCCCTGGCGCCATGGCCTATGCGGCCACGACCTTGGCTTTGGCCAAGGCCAACTTCCTAGCACCATGAGTATGGCTCCATGGCCTATGCGGCCACGGCCTTGGCATTGGCCAAGATCCTGGCGCCATGGCCTATGCAGCCACGTCTTTGACTTTGGCCAAGGCCAATTCTATGGCGCCATGAGTATGGTGCCATGGCCTTTGTGGCCAGGCCTTGCCTTTTGGCATATTTGTAGTGTGTTAGTCCACGCCATTTCGACCATGGCATGCGTGCACTTTGGTCATGGCGTGTCTTTGGGTCATGGAATGCTTAGCCATAGCATATTACGCCATTCCGTGTTTAGATGGTCGCCTGCCTAAGTGTGTTTAGGTTGTTGTATACTTCTCAGAGAGCTCTGGATAGGCCTAGAGCCACGATGTTTCTGAGGTTTTCATTGAGACTCAGGTATCGAGTCATATTTTAAGAGGAAATCCATGACGATGCGTCTCTGTTAACTCTCTACCATATACCAATGAGCAATTTAGTTCTGATATCGAGGAATTCGAAGCGATGTTGACATGAAGTAAACGGGTGGTTTCATAAGCTGGTGGGTTATTTGGCTTTGCACTACGATATAATTCTCTCCACCGGGAGTTGTAAGAGAGAACTCATAGGAAGCATATTTGGCTTGCAGAGCAGGTTGTGTTCTGAGCCATAGAGATGTGCCTGAGTAGGCAATTGCCTTTTGCCAAGACATAAGCAAAGAGTTATTTTACAGTTTTGTCCCTCTTCCATTTTTCACCATCTACAGTTATCAAGGGAGAAATAGCTGAATATGAATGATATTTCAATTAAGACCAGGGTATATTATAGTTAATTAAGGGAAATCTTATTTTTTTAATTGGGGAGTTAATGGCCGAATTTGAACGAGGAATTGTGTTGAATGACTGATAAGCAGATATTGTGCGTTCATGGTGAGAAGAAGCATCACTAAGTATTTCTTGTGATCTTACTGAGTGTTTTGGCACAATAAAGAGAGATTGTTGATGCTAAACCTGGTGTATAACCCACAAGTAAATATCATGGGGTTTTGTTCTTGCATTTTAACATTGAAGTTAAACGGTGCTACTGCTTTTGGGATCCCCAAAATTATTTTGATCTTACAACCGTCTATGAATAGAACTGGTCTTCTTGCTGAAGCTGAATTGAATCACCAAAACTCTGCTCTAAAATTTCCTCTGCATATTTTTGAGTTTACAATGATTTCCATTATAGGGATAATGTAAGGATGTTCCAACAATAAAACAGGAAAAAGATTATAGAATATATCAAAAATCAGATCTGATGCATCCGACGACGGAGAGCCGCGAGTGCATAATTGCTATCACGCACGCGTGATAGCGAGACTCGTTTGTGGCAAGGGTTCTAACTTCTAAGGTTGAAATGGGAGAAATCAGTTCACTCATTATGTTAGAACATTGTGTGTCGGTAAAGAGTAGTATATGCAATCGGGACCGAGTGATGCTGAAAGTTGTATTGTCAAGCTATTGTTTATCCGTTCATATATATGGACAAGGGATTTGCCCGTGCCGCAGACGGTACGGGACTATTCAATATTGTCGCCTCATAACATCCCAAATTTGAGAAGACTTGTTGCCGTGTAAACCATGCTCGGATCCATATTATAAAAGACTCGTTCTGGAATAAGCACATTTGGTGAGTTAGAATATTGTCACTGCATTCACTCAATTTTCTACTCTGAAATTTCAGTTTTCAAATTTATTAGAAGGAATGTATTGATAGATTGAAGTCCACAATAACCACTTGATGACCAAGTATTGTTATTTTGGTTCCCACGTTATTACCGTTCTTGTTTATATCACATTACGCAGGTAGAAATCACGTTTTCGACGGGCTGACTCGACGCTTCGACAAACGACTCGTCGTAGATAACGGTGTCAAAAATCTAAAACAAATAGACTAATTTAATCTGAAAGGTTTGGTTTTTATTGAATATCCGTGTCATATCTTGTTACGATTTCCATTTCGGTCCAATACTGAAGCCAAGGTAAGGGATTAATACTCTAGGATTATAAACCTCGTTTTTACGTTTCATCACGTCTTTGAATACTACAATTTTATCGCGGGCATAGTGCTTGAAATGCCATTGTGCATCCCATTTCGGTCAATGCCTCCTCTTTCTTAGATTTCTCCCTTTCTTTGTCATTTTCCCATACCCTCTGTTATTTATATGTCGATTTAGATGTTCAGTAAATGTTTCCTTCCCTCATTTTTCTGAAAAATACTTTTTTATCTTGAGTTCACATGTTTATCGAACTGTTTGATATCAGATTGGTGTAGTGTTAATCTTGGAGTATGCACTTGATTGACTTACCCAGACGTTTGGTAATGCTGTCAGTAATCAGATAAGTATTTGAGTTTTATTTTTTAAACATTTACGACAGCATAATCAAAACAGAAATGCTTATAAACATTAATCTCTCACAAATATTGGAACACAGAACACAGCTACTAATGTTTCAATACTTTTGATACCACATGACACACCTACCAACATGAAAAACAATCTCTAACAAACCTTATTAATTTCACCCTCCAATTACATGTCGCATCCATAGATGCATTATAATCCAAGATGATTATTGTCTACTAAAATTAAAAACATGCCTTTGTATTATTTGTTTTTTATTCCCACCTTCAGGTTGAGTGTCGTCGTTACACACTGCACACTTGTTTGTCGAAAAAAAAAAAATCACCCATGTTTATCATCTGCTCCTTAATTATTCTCTGCGCCTTTTATTGTGTCTGTTTTAAAGAAATAAAAAAATATTGGTTTTGTTGATTTGTTAGGGATATATTTGGTACCTTAGTTGTATCAAATTGTACTTAAGAAAAAAACTCATTGTTATAGTCGTCTGTTGTCCCAATGTATTGGCTCCTCCAAATGGTTCCAACATAATCACCATCTGTTTTCTCTTGCTCCCGATTGTCATCGGAATCTTCATCGGTTGTTTCTCTTTCTCCATTTCACTCTCATTATTTATGTCGATCATATTTGCATTATAAATAGTTGTGTGCTTACTTTTTGCATATCCAATATTTTTTTGATAGCTAGTCTGGCATGTTTACACCCAACGAAAATATTATTTTGCTTCCTTGGTAAGCATTCACCACACATATCTCGAAAGCAATTTTTCTATGCAAAATGACTTTGTATAGTACCTCAAATGCATAACCCGGTGAAATCATCTGTGCACAATCTTGTATATGTTTGAAGTTGCCATTAGAGCAAACCTTGTTGATGCAATTAACGTTGAGATGTTATACTGGAGTAAATCCTCTGCCACCTTCTCGAGGCCTCAAAAACTGTCGATCCAGTGTTCTATTTTTATCTTTATCCAAATTTGCAGTTTGTATTTTAGGTAGTGGGCTTCGATCCAACCTTTAAATATAACCTCTCAAATCTATAAAAAAAATCAAAATATAAAAATAAAAATAATTTCTATCTAAAAAATATATTTATTAGATTTATTAATGAAACATTGATAATGATTAATTAATAAATTATTGATTATAAAAATTAATGACACATTAACTAATAAACATAAAATGGTTTTTAATGGACAATTATGGAGTGGGACAATAATCTTTAAGAGGTTTAATGGGAGATGGGGGACCCAATATAACCACAACCCTTTGATCTCACACTTGGCGAGATCGCAACGGCCAGTTTGTCTAGGCAAACTTGTCTTCGATGTGTTTTATATTATAGATTTAAAAAAGATACTTGTTATCCACTCACTGATAAGGGAAAATCAATGTCTTAATTAGCTTCATACATGGCCATCGGGCAGACATGTAGACCCGTTCGGCCGGCCATATCTATGCATCAATGTCTTAATTAGCTTCATACATATGGCTATTAGGCGAACATGTGGAAAGTGGACTCCCTTGGTTGGCCATCTCTGCAATGTCTTAATTAGCTTTGTACATACATGTCTGTTGAGGAAACATGTGGTTCACTTGGCTGGTCATCTCCCCCCTCTTTAAGGCAAGCAACGCCCTACACTAAATTAACGTGTCCTAACCGTTGGATTATCCAACTTACAATTGTAGCCATACGATCAAAAATTTTCCGATAAAATTTGGTGTCACACTTTAGACCGACAGTAAATGACTAACTTATCATCCATATAAAAGAACTCTTTACTTGGTAAATTATGTAATTTTCAAAATTCTCAAGGGTGCCACTATAACGTCATGTTTTCTTTTCTTCCCTGATTTCCTTCCAAAACACACAAGCCAATTTCTTCTTCTTTCACACCAGGGATATAATTCATTAATTCCTAACTCCTAATAATTGATTTTCACTTCAATTTTTCGAACTTTTATTTTCGGGCAACAACAAAAAATTTTTTTTTGTTAATACGAGTATGAGTTTTTTGAAATGTTTAGTTGTAGAAATTTCAGAGTTTTTTAGTTTGAGTTTTGATTATAGTGGTTTGAATTCTTCACTCTTCTCTGTTCTACATGAAAAATATGGTTTCAATTTATTGTTAATATAATTACTTGACTTTAGGGCTTGAGTCGAATGTTCAAAATTTTGGGTTATATGTGACTATTGGATGCATGCCATGAAAGTGCTCGATGAAATGTCCATTAGAATTTGGGAATGCAAGTGAAGCTGATTAGATTAGAAAACTGTTGTTTCTACTGTCCTTCCGATGATAGCACATACAAAGTACGCAATCGCATGCATTTGATGGTGAATGCATGTGAGAATAAAGATTTTACGAACCAGGAAAGACTTATCCTGATTGAGGTTACAAAGTTACTTGCTGAGTAGTGTGCTGGGAATACAGATTCAACTCAAGCATAACGCCTACAAATATACGATTAATATACGATTTTGACTAAGTCAAAATTAAATTCCAAACTTTAAAGTGAAAAAGCCTCTGTGAGATTTGCATACTTGGATCACCTTCAAACCACTGAGCCACGGCTCCTTCGATGATATTTATGAATATATATTATATTTAGCCTATAATAGATCTTATTAGGCTATAGTCTTAACATTTTTGATTCAACTTCTTTGAAAATTACATGTACCTCAACAATATTTATGTATACATATTTCTATTTTTAATTTGAAAGATAATATAAAAATAACTGTGAATCTACTATTCACGGTTCAAAACACGATTCGATTCTCAAAAATGAAAAACGATTCGTTCTACGATTCACGATTTCACAACCTTGGTCGCCGCCACTACCACCAAAAAAACTGTCGCCACCACCACCAACAGCTGCCGCCACAATTAAATTATGAGAAGAAGATGGATTCATTCTACCCAGTATCGATGCATATACACACACCATATGTACCGATTGTTCATATGAAAATTTGCAGTTGGATTTTTTTCTGTAGCAAACATTTAATCAAACAAAGTTGGGGTATTTAATGGTTGATCAAATACAAGATGTGGGTTTTAGTCATTGAATTGAACAAACAAAATTGAATTGAACAAACAAGCGAGGGTTTCAATAAATTGATCAATAAAACAAAATGGGTCTCGGTCAATTAGTCGAAATAATCAATTGAACACAATGAAATGAAAGGGTTTTGCAGAGGTTGTCTGTTTAGGTGAATTTGTGGAAGTCTATTGATACTCGATAATCATATGATTCATATTGGTTTTAATTGTCTAATCCAATCAAATGAAATGAAACCTAAAAAAATGGATGGAATCGACACTTGTGTCAATGTTTATGGACCAATTGTAAAACATAAACGGTTCTTAGGAACACAAACAATCACCGATTACAAATGAAAAAAAAAAAAATTTGTCTTGAAAAACAACTAGAATCGGCACATATGTCAACGTATATGGACCTATTGTAAACATAAACGGTGTTTATGAGCACCAGTAATCACCGATTCCATTTGAAAAAAGTTAAGTTTTTCTATTTAAAAAACAACCAAATCGGTACTTATATCACTAAACATAGACCGATTATGTTTATAGACGTCTAGAGAATCGGTACTTATTTTAATCCACAAACACCGATTACAAATGAAAAAAAAATGTTTTTTTTTTGTTTTGAAAAACAACCAAAATCGGTACTTATATCAGTATACAAAGTCTGATTATGTTTATAGATGTCTAAAGAATCGGTACTTATACTAATCTATAAAGGCCGATTATATTTGTTCGTTTTTACAAAAATAATAATCGTTTTTATTGACCTATAATACAGACCGGTTATATTTCTTCATTTTTCACAAAAAAATAATCGTTGCTATTGTCCTATAATATAGGTCGATTATAAGAATCGGTTGTCGTGGTGCAACTTAAGTACCGATTCTGGGTTGTTTCATTTTATAATTTTTTCCACTGGAATCGACCGTTGTGTCGCGAAATATAAACGGATTCTGGTTTTACTTTATAATCGGTATATATACTGACCGATATCCACCGATTATTGTTCTTGTTTTTCAAAAATGAAGAACAATTGATACAGGTGTATCCTTCTAGCTTTAGGAACTTAGTCGACCTCGAGTTAATTGAGGGAAGGACTCTATTTAGGAAAAGATTCCTATAGAGAAGGATTCTTTTTAAAGAAGGATTCTTAGATTAGGATATAGATTCCTAGGAGGCTTCGAGAAACCGAACCACTATATATAGATGTGCCTAGCTCATAGCTTGGACACCGTAGGCATCTAGTAAATCTAGAGAAGAAGTTTGTGAGGTAATCATTGTATTGCAAAAGAAAGCTTAGCAGATTGTGAGCGTGAAAGAGAGAATTGTAATATTGTCTTGTTCATAATCATAATCTAGAGAAGATATCTTCTTCGTAATTCTGTCCTTGTGTTTACGTTCTACCTATCTTTCGTCTATAGTTATTTCACATTCCGCCCTAATAACTCTAGTCATCAAGAGTACAGAGATTATACGTATCAAGTTTCGAGCTAGGTAACCCGAAATGCTTCCACACATGCTCGAAAAAAAGCTTTGCTGCACCTGCTCCTGTCACCGTCTTTGTACATGGAATCAATGCAATCATCTTGCTGAACCGGTCAACCACAACGAACAAGTAATCATGACCCGACTTGGTCTTCGGCAATCCACCAAGGACAATCCATAGAAATACTCTCCCAAGGTCTTGATGGTACCGGTAATGGTAGATACAACCCATGTTTCCTGTTTGAGGGTTTAGATGTGCAACACAACTTACAACCTCGGACAAACTTAGCCACATCATCTTGCATCTTTGGCCAAAAGACATAACGCCGTAGGTTAAGTAGCGTCTTATTCATCCCAAAGTGTCCAGCAACTCGAGATGTATGTGCTTCTCTCAACTTTGCAACCTATCTCCATCTTCTGGAATGCATAACAACTGACCTTTGTATAATAACCCATCTCGGAGTTCAAACTCACCTTTCAAACCACCTCTTACCTTCTCTAACGACTTCTTAAAGTCTTTACTGGATGGGTACGACTCAGCATACTCTTGAGGAACAATTGGCGGAATCCGCATAGCCACCAATAAACTAACTGGCGGTCTTGACAACATATCGGCCAACTTGATTGTAACTCCTTTCTTGTACTTGATGATTATATGAAATGCCATCAAGTAGGACATCCACTTCATGTGTCGAGCTTGTTGTAACTTGGTTTGCGCATGTAGATACTCCAATGGCTTATGATCCGAGTGCACTACTACTTCTTTACCTAAGAGATACACTCTCCAATGTTTAACACATTGATACAAGGCATAGAATTCCCTGTCGTAAGGTGGATAGTTCTTAATAGCACCCGAGAACAATTCTGAATGGTACTCCACTGGTTTACCATCTTGTAGCAACACTCCTCCTAATGCATAGTTAGAAGCGTCTGACTCAACTTCAAAAGTAGGTTGTAAATTAGGCAGAGTTAATACCGGTGCTTCTGAAATCTTCTTCTTAAGTAACTGAAAAGCGTCTTCATGGGTCTGCTGCCAATCAAACTTTGCCTTAGCCCCCGTCATACCATGTAGTGGCCCAGCAATAATAGAAAAATGCTTAATAAACTTGCGCAAGTATGTGCAAGCTCCCAAGAAACTCCTGATTTCAGTCACCGTTCTAGGTCTTGGCCAATTAGTAATCACCTCAACCTTCTTTGGATCAATCTTGCGTTTTCCACCACCAACAATGAAACCGAGATATACCAACTCTTCCTTTCCAAACTCACACTTCTTTTCGTTCAATTTTAGCTGGCCTTCATGTAACACTTGAAATACCTTCTCAACGTGAACAAGATGTTCCTCCCAAGTTCTGCTATATACGAGGATATCATCCAAGTAAACAATGACAAAATCTTTTATGAAGGGTCGTAAAAAATCATTCATCAAACGCATAAATGTCGTTGGAGCATTACACAAACCAAACGGCATCACCAACCATTCGAACAAGCCTTGTTTGGTCTTGAAAGCAGTCTTCCATGTATCATCTTCTCGCATTCTCACTTGATGATAACCAGATTTAAGATCCAACTTTGTAAAGACTCGAGCACTCTCCAATTGATCCATCATGTCATCTATCCGTGGTAACGGGTAGCAGTTCTTGACTGTGATCTTGTTCAAGGCTCGGTAATCTATACACATACGCCAGCCTCATCCTTCTTTGGCACCAACAATACGGCTGATCCACAAGGTGAAGCACTAGGTACTATAACTCCTAACTCTAGAAGTTCTAAGACTTGTCTCTTTATCTCCTCGGATTCTTCCACAGATGTGCGGTAGAGCCCTACATTAGGTAGAGAACTTTCTCCCATCAACATGATCTCATGTTCCACACTCCTCTTTGGTGGTAACCCCTTGATTTCTGAAAACAAATCTTCATATTTCAACTTCAACCTATCTAGGTCGTCTTCTTGTTGTTTAGACAAAGTAGTCAAACAAACTGTACTCGGCTTCTCTTCTAGAGAACGGATCACAAAGAGAATAAACTTTGTACTAGCATTCACCAACCGCTTAGCCTAAGTGGCTGTAATCAGACTTGCTCCTACAAGGGGAGACTCTATAGCCCGAATTACATAAGTCTCACCTTCTTTCTCAAAGGTATACTTCTGCTCCCTTCTATATAGAGTAGCATCTCTATCCCATAAATAAGGACTTCCTAGTACAACTTGACACACATCCAAAGGTACCACGTCGCATGTAACCTCGTCAATGTAGAACTCATCTAGAGCAAACTTGAACGTACACTGCTGCGAAACTTGTAACCCTCCTTCCTTTTGGAGCCATCCTAACGGATATGGATTTGGATGTTTGAATGTCTTCACCTAGTTTTTGTACCAAAGAATTTGAAAGTAAATTCTTCTGACTTCCCGGGTCAACAACGGCATCAACCAATGTTGTCTTAACTTGCATCTTCACATTAAAGAGTCTTTCCCTAGGATCATCTCTTGTAGGTCCTTCTTTTGCTCCCGTCATAAGAGAAAGTTTTGAACTGGGTTCCGTTAGTCCATGAACTTCTTTTGGAGCTTGAGCAACTAGTGTCGTCTTCTTGGCTTCTCTCTTCTGTATCCCTCTTGGCTTAAGATGAGGATGCTTCTCCCAAAACTTGTCTACTACGTGCCCTGTTTGCTTGCAATGTGTGAAAGACAAACCTCCTTTGTCATTGAACTTCCCTTCGTCTTTGCTTCCACTGCGCCAGATCCTGCCATGTGCAACACTTCCATTTTTTCATGTGCAACGGATATATCCGTTGCACAACAATATCAGTTGCACAAAATGATTTATCCGTTGCACATATGTGTATTACCAAAATAAATAAATAAAAAAGGAAAACACGGGTACTTCCTTTATTTGTATGAGGGCTTAAATGTCTATGAAAATATATTTTTTTCCATTCTATCCTTTTATCTTCTATTCTTCTATATTTCTATTTTTCCTTCGTTTCTTTTCTTTCTGCTGCCAGAAACGAAAACCACCATCATCTTCCCCCTTTCTTAAACCAGAGAGTTTCATTTCCCCTCTTTATTATACCACCACCATCATCATCGTTATCATCAACCTGCATACCAAACTCTTCAAGTTCTGAGCACAGAGACGAAGAAGATTAACCCTAGATTGAACTAATTTAGATCTATGAAGTAAACCCTAGACCGGATTTTTTTTGTCTTGAATCTTCGTTTCGTGAGGAAGAGGATGAACACAAACGCGGGGTACTTTAATCTTCGTTTCGTGGGTAAGTTTCTCTAATACCCTAACCCTAGTTTGATTTTGATTTTTTTGGTTGATTTAATGATTGGGTTTTTGAGCTTGTTTGATTTATGGGTATTATTTGTAGTGTTTTGAATGGGTATCTGATTTTTGGGTTTTTGAGACTTCATTCCTAGGTTTAATTCTTCATCTGTTATTGGAAATTTAGTATGTTAGGGATTCAAATTCAGTTAATGAGTTTTTCTAATTTCAGTTAATTAGGGCTTTAATTCAACATTTGATGTGCTGAAAAACCAGCAACCGAAGGGGAAGAACAAGTTGTTGCAGCTTATAGCTTAACTGGTTCTATGGGTTTTATGTAAAACTTTGGATTTGGTTTTGTATATGTGTTTGTCTGTGGGTTCTATGGGTTTTGTGAGCTGATTTGCTGTGAAGTTCTGGTTGATGTTATAAGGTTGCTGTTGTTGAATGGTTGTTATCGTTGATTGCAGGGAGAAAAGTTAGGTTGTTGTCGTTGATTGCTTGGTGATATATGGCTGTGAATATTGAGGTTTACAAGATCTGATTAATAAAGCAAATCAATGGGTTTTGAGTGAGTGCTGGGTGGTAATTCTGGGGTCCTTCAAGGAGTTAAATCCATGACTAAATTGTAAGTGAACACCCTACTGTCTTTTGGAGTTAATCAGTACTTTAGATGTCAGTTACTCTATTTGCGCCGCTTCCTAATACCAACTTTTAGTTTAGACTAACAAGCTTTAACAATTAGTTGTGGTCGCATTTAATTTGTTTGCTTGTTGCTTGGGTTTGTTCCTTTCTCTAGCACTTTTGTAAATATTTGTTTGCACCGGTTATAAGTTCTACATCTAAGAGTGGCCATATGAAATCAAATTTCACAACTTTACTTCTGAAATATGTTGGATTGATTGTTTAAGTCAAATCTGCGATCATTCATGTGATTGCCATGAAGTCTAATCTGGACTATTATGGTGGTTTCAGTGTAGCGATAAGTTGGGGCTAAGCCTTGAGTTTGGGTCATTTGCTGCCGGCGTTATGATATCCACGACTGATCTTGCACATCATACACTTGAACAAGTAGCGACTTTATAAACTGTGCTTCCTTTCTTTCCTATGTATGAGTTTTTCGTGTACTCTTTATTAGCTTTTCTCTCTTATTTAAGTTTGTTAGTGTTTGAGATCTCGCTTGTTGTTTTCTGTGGCAGGTTGAACCAATAAGAAACTTCTTTGCTGCTCTTTTTCCTGCTAGCATAGGAATGCTAATCCATGTTCATTTTTTCTGGAATCATGTAGCTATTTTACTAGCTTCTGTGATACTTGTGAACATTATTAAAACTGTTGTGACTACCCTAGTCATTAAAGGTTTTGGCTATAGCAACAAGACTTCACTTTTGGTAAGCTATTTCTTCATTGCTTTATGAATTTACGTCCTTGTTTTATGAATGCCTTGCTTCTGCAAATGGGTGCAGAGAGAATGTGTATGCCATCACCATTCATAGAACAATTCATCGATGCTTTCTAGCAAACAGTTCCTGCTAACAAATGTTGGGTACTATAACTTTCCCTTGCATCTGTTTTTTTTCTTGGTCTAGCCCCTATCTGACTTGTGCCTTAGTGAGATTTCAGACGGTTTGAGTTATTGTTAACTGAATTGTCCAACTTATATGGATTCAAATTAGATGAGTGACACAAGAGTAGCATAAAAATAGTCCAATTTTGGTAAGGGTTTTCTAATTTTTTTCTTATGGATGATGAAAGTTGTGCTTGAATGGTGTTTTCTTGCCATTTTCTTTCTTAGTAAGTTGTTGTGGTGCTTCTTACCAGGTTTGGTTGTAGGTATAGGGGTCAATTGGTGTAAATGTTTCGTGGTTCGTTTGATTATAGAGGACAGCAACATTTGTTCACAAATCAAGTAACAAGTAACAACATTTGTTCACAAATCAGGTAAAAACATTTTGTGTATATAATGTTTCAGTTTCCGTTTTCTTATATGATGGGTGACTTGCTTATCTTGTTTCCTTTTTCTTTGCAGTTAGAGGATGGCACCCTCAACTTGATACTGGATGTTCTTTGCAGGATCTATCGTGGAAAGGTTTGACTACATCATAATATTCTAGGATTTTCTTTTGTTTTCTTCTGTAACAGACGTTACTCACGGCCATTCTTTTTTCGATATTTTTTTTTAAACTCTTAAACTGGTGCAGGAGTCACTTTGCAGTCAGTTTTGGGATAAAGGAAGTTTTATCGATGGTCCTGTTCGGTGCCTTCTTTGCACTCTAGAAGGTGAATTCCCCTTGCGCATCATAGAGACTGTTCGTTTCTTGTTAGCTCTATGCAAAAGAAGTTGGCCCGCAGAACGCATGTAAGTAAAGATGTTTTTTTTTTGTGTGATATTCGTGGTCTTCATCTCTATTCCTCTGGAATGCTATAAATCTAGTATGATTTCTAAGACCCCTACTATGATTTTGAATGACAGTGTAACTTACTTCATTATATGAGTCACACTCATCTAGCTATTCCAGAAAGGTGTGGCTTTTGAACTTCTATAATTACTTTTTACCTTGTAATACATTTATTTTGTAATATCAAGACAGATTTTGTAATACATATTTTTAGTAATATATTTATTTTGTAATATCAATACAGATCTTGTAATTATTTTTTTTTTAATTCCTACCAAAAATTTTGCAACGGATATATCCGTGGCACAAAAGAAAATATTCGTTGCTCAAATTACCAATGTGCAACGGAAGAAAACAGTTTGTGCCACGGATATATCCGTGGCACAAATTAATTGTGCAACGGATATATCCGTTGCACAATCCGTTGCGCACATGTGCAACGCCACTTTTGAAACGGAAATAAACGTGGCACAAAATCTGTGCAACGGATATATCCGTTGCACAAGGGGCGATTTGGAGTAGTGTTCTTTCACCTCCTTTGACGCTGGTACCTCCAGATTTCACCTTCGGGTTTCCCATAGAGTCAGTTTTCTTAAGCCTACCTTCAATGGCATGGGATTTTACACTTGCTTCAGCGATAGTATCGACTGAAAACATCTTCAACTCCTTCCGTATATACTCATGGAACCCAGAGATGTACTTCATATAGATAACATTATCTCCTAAGTCCAAATCTAGAACCATAGCTTGATTCTGAAATTCTGAAGTATATTCTTGCACGGACTGATTGTATGCTTGCTTCAAGTTGTACCACTTGAGCCATATTTCCTCAAGGTAGCCAACCGGATAAAATTATTTCCTTATGACTTCCTTGAACTTCTTCCACGACAATGCTCCCTGGTTTTGTCTTCTATAAGCCTTCCACCATATAAGGGCATGCTTTTGTAGCTTCAATGTCGCACAAGCAATCTTTCTTCCTGAATTGAACTTGTCAAAGGAAAATATGTTTCTAGACGCTCTATCCAATCATCTAATTTCTCTACGTCGATACTCCCATCAAAGTGTGGAATTTCAACATGGAAATCAATTTTCAGATTACTCTGTTTCTTACCAAGAGGTTTGGTTTCTTTAGGTTCTTTGGTTTCTTTTCCATCCCCTAGATCTTCTTCTTCCTCATCCTCTGGTTCATCTTCTTCTTCCTCATCATCCGCAACCTCAGATGGAGTCTTACTCTTCTTTTTCTTTGGCCCGGGTGTATTGGAAAGAATACACTCCTTCAACTCTTTAAGAGTGTCTTGAATTAACTTCATGTATGTTTGTAGCGTAGCTACCTTCTCCTCAGTAGTCTTCGGAGTATCTTCACCCTTAGGTTCTTCGCCTGTCTTCATCTTAGGGTTCCTTGTCCTCTTAACGTCCTCCTGCTTTACGAGTAACTCACCAAGCTTCTTGTAGAGAGATCTAGTGAAGACCATAAACCACAACACTTCCCTAAAAAAAAGGAGCTAACTAAGCTCTGATACCAACTTGATACGTATAATCTCTGTACTCTTGATGACTAGAGTTATTAGGGCAGAATTCGAAATAACTATAGACGAAAGATAGGTAGAACGTAAACACAAGGACAGAATTACGAAGAAAGATATCTTCTCTAGATTATGAACAAGACAATATTACAATTCTCTCTTTCACGCTCACAATCTGCTAAGCTTGCTTTTGCAATACAATGACTACCTCACAAACTTCTTCTCTAGATTTACTAGATGCCTACGGTGTCCAAGTTATGAGCTAGGCACCTCTATATATAGTGGTTCGGTTTCCCGAAGCCTCCTAGGAATCTATTTCCTAATCTAAGAATCCTTTTTAAAAAAGAATCCTTCTCTATATAGGAATCCTCTCCTAAATAGAGTCCTTCCCTCAATTAACTCGAGGTCGACTGAGTTCCTAAAGCTAGAAGGATACACCTGTATCAACAATCGTTTGATGTGGTGGCCGATAAACGCCGATTCTGAAAAAAATTTACTTAATAAAATTTAAGGTGGGAGCAGTGGAGGCGGCGGCGGTGGTGTTAATGAGTTTTTTTTTTTTTTTTTTTTTTTTTTTTTTTTTTTTTTTTTTTTTTTGCAGTTGGCTTAATGACATATATGGAGGAAGATGGTGGAGGCGGTGGTGGTGGTGGTGATGGAGGCGGCGTTAATGGTGGTGGTGGAGCAACAATAAATGAGGGTAAGGTTATGGATATGGAAGTGGTGGTTATGAATATAAAATGAAATTAGGTTAGAAAATTAGTGAGGGTAACATAGTACATCCTCACTTTTTTGACATCCCATAGCCACTATCCCTAGATAGGTTTAAATTTTATGGGTCCAAATAAATCCATCTTGGGGCCAAATTTAGGAAGGTTTTTTCCCCCCCTCGAAAAAGAGGTTTCCCTCGTCCATTATTAAGATTCAATCCACTCATCGCGTGAGGATGAAAATGAATATTGGTTACAACAACTTTCGAATTGAATATCAAGTTGACTCATGATAGTTAGTAGGTTTCCATCTTTCCACAGATGTTGAATAGAAAGACTTTTGTTATGGGGAGAATGCTTTTGGATCAAGAGAGTGGAAAAATCGAAGTCAACTCACTTAAAACCCCCGATTCTAAACTTCCAACTGACTTAAACAAAATAACCTTTTCTAACTCACACTTTTCTCACATTTTTCAGTCTAACATTAATCTGTAACCTCACTTCTTCTTGTCTCTTCTTCTGAACATCAAGACCATACATGAACCGTAGAAGTTTTCTACATTTTTTTCACTAAAAAGTTAAAGTCATATTTTTGTAGTATGTTGATGCCTACGACATCCTTAGATCCGATGAATGAATTAGATTAAGCAACTCATAAACTCAAAAAGGATTTTAAATTTAATTATGATTCGAAAATAAGTAGCATAAGTATGAGGGAATCGTCTCTGCAACCGAATCTTAAGAAGATGAATCAGTTATATATTCAAGAGGAATTGAAAGGGTAGCAGTATTGATTGGAAGAAATTAATGAATCTTGATAGAATGCATCAGTGAATCTTTTCGTCTAGAGAAATGGATTTAGGGAGAATAGATCGGTCAATTTGTCAGTAAGAAAATTCGTGACAAAGTAACATTATTGATTCGATTACAAATGATCTTGATTTCATTATCCACTATCTCTAATTTTCCTTTGTAGAGTTAGAGTTGAATGGTAATGTTTTTTGAAAACTGTTAGAGCATTGCTCGGTTGAATCCACTGATGTTGATATCTCAAGTCAGTTGTCAAGTTTAGTTGACCAAAACACAATCCTTGATAAGTCTACTCTACAACTCGGTCTAGGATAGATTTAGGAATTCGAGATGAAGACCTTTGAAGATGAAGACCGGAGCTTACATACTTGATTAAACATATCGTCCTCACTAAAGGTTAGAAAGGTTTTCCTTTCAAGTTTCGTATTTACCATTTTATTATGAAAATAGTCTATGATGTTGTTTATATGATCCGAAGGATTATAAAGATTAGTTCTCTTAAGCATCTAAGTCATTCCATGACCAATGCTCAAGTCGAATGTAGAATATTGAGTTAGCTCTTAGATTGCGTGAACGACATAGGCGTTCATGTACGCGTTCATAACTTGAACTGCGTTTCTATTAGAGCTTGAACACTTTGTATGTACGCGTTCACGTATGTGTACATGAGAACTCAGGAAACTCCTGAACTCCACAAATTGCTCTATGTACTCGTTCACGTACGCGTACATATAAACCATGGAAAGAACACATCAACATCATACGCGTTCATGTACGTGTTCATGTGTTGACGTTCTTGTCTATTATATTTAGTTTCTTGCAAGCTTTCACAATATGGCCCATGGAACTCATGTCCACAGTTTTCTTTGGGTTCGCATACTTGTGTATGGACTCCATATCATGGAGAAACTTGTTTGAGCCATAGCCATCCTTCTTGATCAAGGCGAGTCTTCTCACAACCTAAGGTTTCGACTAACGGGTTAGAAGAAGATTGAGTTAGACCTCAATGCAAGCCTATGGAATTTTCTAAGTTCCGAAACTTGCTTGAGCCTTACTCAAGGTTTCTTAACTTTAAAGCAAAGCCTCCCTTGATGATCACTATAAATTGATGAGCTTCTGCAAGATACAACTTCATTCCTCTACACATCTGTGTATCCTTGCATAAAGGTTGGTCGTCATCTCGAAGTCCTTTGGACTACGACTATTGAAAAACTTCACTTGAGGATCGTGAAGCACATGTCGGAAGTTAAATTCCTGATCCTGTATCTTGGGTCGATTGAATTATTTCAATCTTATCACGGCCAAGATTTGATAGAAACTTTGTACGGCAGATCTCGTATCATAAGCCCCATAAGTTCCATAACGCAAATTCACGAACTAGGTTTAATACTAAGTTCATCAAAGCGTTAGGAGGTAAAAGTATCTAGGCTAGATCAATAAGCCATATTCAGTAAAACCGATTTCCATTAACCTTTACTTTAAGTGTAAAGGAAATCACCATCGTATTCTTCTTTTTAACAGAGAACTTTTAGGCGTCCTGTTAGAGGCAGGGTAGCGTTAGTCTTCACGAAGGGAAGTGGAGCAACTCCTAGGCCTATAAAGGATGTCATCTAGGGGAATCAAGTACGTAGGTTTCTGCGGGAGCCAAGAGACGTAGGAACACATTGGTAGCTGAATTGCTTGTAGGGTTAATTTAGTCTCGATACATTCCAGTCCGAAGTCTAAGAGTAGGCTAGCGTTTGTATTCTCTTAATACTGAGGGTGTTTAATCTGGACGAAGTCCCGGGGTTTTTCTGCTGGTTTGCAGTTTCCTCGTTAACAAATTTTTGGTGTCTTGCATTACTTTTTCCTTCCGCATTATATTATCTGTGATTTATATAATTGAAGTAATTGCAAGTTTGTTGATTTATAACCTGTAGTGAATCGATCTCTTTTGAGATCTACCAGAACGTGTTCTTTTTAGGGTTCAGTTCTCTAAACTATACTCAGGTTGTTGTTTGAATGTTGATTTGTGAGATCGTTCAAACAACCTAAATCTCAACTAGATTCACGAAAACTAAAAGTTGGTGGTATATCTCGGTATCCCCTTTTTTTCAGTTGGTATCAGAGCCGGCAAACACCTTGAAAGATGTAACTGTCTGTGTTTGACGCTTTCGTGAACTATGACTACACCGAATTTTAACTACGCCAAGTGCCTGGGAATATCCAAATCTGCTCCTTGTATTGGATCCAACCCTGTGTCTACTTCTGACAAACAAGCACTTGTCTATTCATCATAGGATCAAGAAGATCTTTCAACTCTCGTTGAAAAACTTCGCTCTGAACTAAGAAACGTGAGCAAAGATTACCTTAAGTGTACTGTAGAGCTCAAAGACTCTCTAGAAAGAGAACGTACACTTTCAGAAAAAGTTGAAAGAAACAATATTTAATTCAATAATCTCTTTCAAGATTACACTGAATCTAAGGATATCATTCTTTCTTTTGAAAACTATGTTAACGACTTCAAAACTCGTGAGACATAACTCATAACAGAACATATCAGTTTTTAAGAACTTTGGGAGGAAACTCTCATTAAGCTTAAGACGGCTTACGAAGAATGCTCAACTTTCAAGAGGGAAAACACGAAACTCAAGGAAGTTATAAAACTCAAAAAACTCAAAGAAGTTTTGAAAGCTTCGTGTTTATAGACAAAGATTTATCTTCCTCTAATAAGATAAACCATGTTACTTCAC
>JAJJMA010008789.1:0-12597 GCA_023529015.1 Papaver nudicaule | reverse complement strand
AAGCTGTTGGACTACCATGATGTTGTTGATTTGAGTGCCAATGTTGTCAGAAGTGTATTTGCTGAAGAAGACTCCAGATTTGTTGAAGTTAATAAGTTGACCAGAGGCTTTGCTGAAATCCTGGAAAATATTTATAATGTTGTTGCATTCCTTGATATTGGCATTGCAGAAGACCATACAATCATCAGCAAAGAGGACGTGACTGATAGAAGGGGCTTCATTGCAGACATTATACCAGTTATAAGACCATGATTTTCAGCATTGATTATAGTTCTAGAGAGCTATTCCATACAGAAGAGGAACATGTATGGAGATAGAGGATCTCGTTGCTTGAGCCCTCTAGTAGGTTTGAAGAAGTTGTCAGGGGTACCATTGACTAAAACAGTAGTAGAGATACACAGGTATATGAGATCAGAGAATCCTATCTTTTTCATCACCTCAAAAAGGAATACCCAATTCTCTATGTCAAAAGGCTAAAAATATCAATTTTTATACCCATGTAACTTTATCCCCTTTTTTTTTACCACTTATTCTCTTCATATTGTGAATGATTTCATGGGCAATAGTTATGTTTTCTGTTATTTGTCTCCTAGGGGTGAAAGCAGACTTGTATGGGGAAATGCTTTTGGCCAAAAGGGGTTTCATTCTCTGGGCTAACAGTTTGGAGATAATCTTATAGGTGGTGTTACATAGGGAAATGGGTAATTGGGCCGGGGAAGTGGGGGAGTCAGTTTTGGGTATGAGGCTTATGAAGGTGACATTCATTTCCTTGAACATGAAACCAGTTGAAGAAGTGGATACCATTTTGACAATATCTTCACCCATGATTTCCCAATTGGTTGGAAGAAATTACGAGGAAAACCATTTATTCCCGGGGCTTTATCCCCTTTCATGCTAAAGAGGATCTTCCTGACTTTAGTGGGGGTGGGGGGAAGCATCGGCATTTCATTGTCAAGATCAGTGAAAACATAAGGGATAAGTCTGATAATTTCCTCACTGCCACTAGTCTTTTCCTCAGTAGTAATTTTACTGAAGTGATTAGTAAAATATTCAGCACTTCATCCTTTTCTGGCCATTTGCCATTTCATCTTGAATAATGTCAATCTTGTTCCTGATAGTTCTACATCTTGCTTTGTTGTGAAAATATCTAGTATTTTTTCCCCCAACCTAATTTGCTGGTCCCTACTTCTAATTTTCCAGAACCTTTCTTTTAATGGCATACCAGTTTTTAATGATTTCCCTGGCCTCCCTTAAATCTCTGCCTCTATGAATGTCAAATTTGTTTTGTATGATATAGTGCAGCCTCTTCTTAGCTTCCTCCAGATAAGTTTTGATATTACCATATACTTTTTTATTTCATTTTTTTAACACCAAAGTTTAACATCCCTAATCTTCTAGCTATAGTGTAAATAGAGGAGCCAAAGTGTTTCTTCTTCCAGCATTCAGCAATGATATCTCTGCAATCCATGTGATCAAGCCAAAGCCCAAAGAATTTGAAGGGGATAAAACCATTTTTCTAGTTAGGATTGGAATTGAGGTGAATAGGATTGTGATCAGAGGCAATGGGGAGAAGATTATAAAGGGTGGAGTTAGGGAACAAGTGTAGCCAACCTTCAGCGGCAAGACCTTTATCCAATCTCTGTTAAGTGGGAGCAACACCCTCCCTTCTATTAGACCAGGTGGAGGGGAAACCAGTGTATCCAAGATCAGTCAACTCCAACTCCTCTATCTTTTGGAGTAAATATTCCGCAATATTTTTATCTATGGGATTCTCACTAAATTTTTCACAATAATGCAAAGTAAAATTAAAGTCACGTATTATTATCCAAGGCAAGTCATTGATTTCAACAATTTTCTCGATGTGATTTCAAGTGCCAACCTTATTAGGGAGGTCTCCAGAACTACCATAATATCTAGTGAACAACCATTTGGCATTGGTGGAATTGCTGACGATGGCATTAATATGATTGTGGGAACCATCAATGATCTCCACCTGAATATTACTCTTCCAGGCTAAATCGAATCCTCCAGCAGTTCCAACAACGCCAGTACTTGATTCAACAAAGTAGAAATTATGGACATTAAGGCTCCTAAGAATGTTGCTGATACTAGTTTTATTCTGTTTGGTTTCATATTTAAAATATAATATCATGATTGTTCTTATTAAGCATGTCACTTAGATAGTTATGTGTTTGTGGTTTGCTTATGACTTGACAATTACAAGCAATAATTGAGTAGATTTCCAAAAGATATGAATAACTATTATACTAGAGTATAATCCGCGCCGTAATGGCACGACATTGATGTAAAAATTGTAATTTTGCCTAGGAATTTTTGTCGTGGCGGTGGTGGTGGCGGGGCGATACTAGTAGTGGCCGTGGACGTATAGGTGAAGTTGAAGGTGGTAACGGTGGTGCTGGTGATGGTGGTGGCGGTTGTGGCGGCGGTGAAAATGGTGGTGGTGGTGGCGGAGGTCGCGCGGTGTTGGTGATGGCGGAGGTAATCGGGTCACAATGGTATTGGTGGTGGATGTGGTGGTGGTGGATGTGGTGGTGCTGTTTATGGTGGTGGAGGTGGTGGTGGCGCAAACCCTATTTTATTAGCAAAAAATGAAAATCCATAAGTTTCCGCAAAAGTCTTGTGCCTTGAGTTAAGATTTGTAAGAGAAAATAATATATATAGTTTGCCTTGTAATATCCACAAGATTCCACAAAAGTCGGTTATTAACTTTCCACAAAAATCAATTTGAGTTGGATACCTCGGATTGTTATGGAGTTTAATATCCATTAAATTGAATACCTCAGAAAATTAAGGAATCCTGATAAGTCTATATTGAATACCATGGAAATTTCAGGAGTCCACAATGTGGGATTTTTATCTACTTTTTGAGCAGTGTATGAGTTACTGAAACCTATATGACGAGTCAGTACTGTATTTTGAAACCGATCCCGATTCAATTCGAAAAGAAACCAAAAAAAAACGAGTAGATCTTCACCCCTCTCTCTCCCTCTTATCTCCCCCATTTAGTTTTCTCCGCCTCCATTTGTCTGTGCACAAGAGAAAAACCAAAACAAAGAGTGCAATTCCTAACCTCAATACCATCAGCTCCCCTCTCTATCTTAATCATGGCAGAAGCAAGTAGAGGTACATCAATAGCATCACCAACAGCAGAAATATCTCCAATCTCTTGAGATTTCTCGGAGAATAAATCTGATTGATAAAAGATGAAACCCTAACGAGAAATGAGGAATCAAGAAAAATAAATCAATTATGAAGTGGCCAGATTTTGTTTTTGAAAATAAAATCTGGCCACTTCATAATTCATCAACTGAACCTCCAACCAAAAACCAATCTCAGGGAGGAGAAGAAGAAGAAGAAGAAGAAGGTAAACCCCAACCCCCCTATTTTTGCTTTTTGTTTAGTTTGGAGTAAAAATTCAAGAAAAATAGGTTTGATTTTTTGGGTTTTAGGTTTCCAAATCGATCAATTGTTTCTGATTCCAAAACCATTTTATAGTTTAGAAACTAAGAAAAATCTCTTTTCCATTTTGTGTAAACAGTAGAGACATTTTCCGTTGCCTTGGGCAAAATCCAATCAAGTAGCAATATTTCTGTTCCTTACAAGTCCAATTTTACTACTTATGTTCTTAGATTCATGATTATCAATGATTTCTTTGGTGTTTGTTTATGCAGCAATACTGAATGATAAGCATCTTGAAGAGGTTGAAGTCTCGTTCGAGGGTAGTGTAGTCTGAAACAAACCTACTGTCCAAGTGATGATACAGGAATCTTAAATAGGCTGAGCTAGAGTGGTCTTACCCAGTCCCCTCCCAAATACCATGGTGCTAAATTGTATGGAGGGAGACTGGGTAGACTACGTTAGCTCAACTCATTTACGTCCTGATATATATATGAATCATCAATTAAGATAAATTCACAGAAACATCTGCCACAGGTCAGCTTATTTCTTACTTTGTTATGTAATTTACGGAAGTTTTAATCAATTGCTCATGTTTTCTAATCCTCGTTGTGTTGTGTGTAATGTAATAATGATAAAGGAATGAAAGGAAAATTGTAAACCCTTGATTTGTTGATTCAGAAAATTAGTTCAGGATTAAAAGACAGATTGCCCTGGTAGTGGGTTGAAAACAGCAGCAATAAAGGAATCGAAGGATGATACAGGAATCTTGAATGGGCTGTGCCAATGTAGTCTTACCCAGTTTCCCCCTCCAAATCCCATGGTGCTAAATAAATTGGGGAGACTGGGTAGACTACGTTTGCTCAACTCATTTTCCTCCTGATATATATATGAATCACCATTTAAGATAAATTCACTGAAACATCTGCCACAGGTCAGCTCATATCTTACTTTGTTATGTAGTTTATGGAAGTTTTAATCAATTGCTCATGTTTTCTAATCCTCGTTGTGTTGTGTGTAATGTAATAATGATAAAGGAATCAAAGGAAAATTGTGAACCCATGATTTGTGGATTTAGAAAATTAGTTCAGGATTGAAAGATAGATTGCCCTGGTAGTGGGTTGAAAACAGCAGCAATAAAGGAATCAAATAAATACACTTTCTTGCTGAAGTAGCCTAAATCGATTTATTCTTCTCTTAAGTTGATTATGGGTTCTGTTTTTTTTGTTTTGTTTTATCACTTAGAAACACTAAACTGCAGCTTTGAAGTTTAAACATGTTCTCTATTCCCTTTAAAGTGTAGCATTCTCTTCACTGTCTGCCGCTGAAGCTTCAGAGGGTTAGATCCATCAGCAACTAGACAGAACAACCTTGACGGATATGCTCATGAAATATTACTCACAATCCTGTAAAGCCACACCGGTGATATTGCCAGTTAGATTATTATCTTCCAAGGATATCTTTGCAAGAGCCCTATTAGCTTTTTACTGGTGAACAAAGCGTATTAGCCACCAGGAAACATCATAGATTAGTCCTTCTATAGCAATAAGTATGTTTTTTAGGATCAGAACCATCATACACTTTTCAAGCAACTTCACTAATATCCCGTTACTGAATTTGTGGTGGTAAAGGTTCAATTTGTTCTTCAATTTGTCTATGTCATGGTGGTACTGGTGTAAATTCCATCACTGTATCTTTTAGGAGACCTGCAATTCTTGCTGATGGTATCTATGCTACTCAGACTGTTGCCTCGGAAATGGCCATACCTCCTCCTACTCTTGTTCAAGGATCCTTGGCTTCTCCCCTGCAATTTGAGGTCTTGAATTCTTACTGGTGATTTTTTTTTTTGGAACAGTCGTGGCTTGTACACTAACTGAGCTTAGAGATTGGAAGAGGTTCAAGCATCTAAACCTGAAGTGAACGAAGCATCTTGCAAGCTTTGTTAATCATGGTTTCTGTGCTGCAACTTGGACAGTCCTCATTCCTTCTCCACCCAATTGACAGTCATTCATATGATATAATTGTTCTCTGCATAAGATTGCTGTGCCATATCGGAGATGAGATTGGATGATCTTATGCCTGTAAAAACAAAAAAGGTGAGATATGCTATCTTGTTACTTATTGTAGCTTCTAACATCGATATGATATGGTATTTTCTTTTCTTAAAATTTGTGTAGGCACAGGCTGCAACTGCAAGCATTCTGGATTACTCAGAATTTAGTAACTAGGTGCATTAAGGCCACTGCATAGGGGTAGAGTGTAACTAGGTGCATTAAGGCCAGAATTTGCTAATTCAGAATATATATTTTTTGTTTTCTTACTATAACTCAGCCGTATTAGACGTATTAGTACGGGTGTTGGTGTCCATACGTACTCATACGCCAAAAAAATGAAATTTGCCGTGTCGTTGTAACACAGGAATTTACAAATTGTATGCCATCTATAGTGCGTACAATATGTAATTGCAACAAATTCAGTGGCTAGATTACTAATGCACTCTAATATTATCATGAGGAATGAGGGACCTCCGATCGTCCTTCTACCTTTCATCCTAACTTACTACTTTGCGTTGCTTCTATGGATCTATTTATGTAGACATTACTATACAAATGGTCTTCACCATTTTCGCCTAGTGGTCATGCTTTGGATTTTTGATTTTCTTGTATATACTCTTTTTCTGAAGTTTCAGTTTTTTTTTTTGTTGTATATTGCAGACAATTCTATTAAAAATCTACCACTATCTATTTGCAACCTCAACTGCTTAAAGTCACTCTGCATGGACAATAATAATATTGCTCAGGTACACATCCTATTGTTGATCTAATATCTTTCTAATTTCTATGACTATCTTATATTGAACGATAGAGCAATTTTTGAAAGATGGCACGTTAGACCTGTATAACTCTGTATGGCGTTACGACTGATGCTTCACAAACTCGACTGCTCAGTTAAACCTGATAATCCTCAACATCTATACAGTATATGCTGTTATCTTTTGTGTGTATTACGACAGAGGATTAGTGGCTATAGTGGGCTCGACTTAGTGGACACTAAATCATGGTGATGTGACACAGGATTTCCATATCATGCTTCATATTATTGACCTTACTATTGAAAGATGAATTAGAGAATTTCCTGAGATCCTGAGATAAAACACTTGTGTATTTTTTTTTCTTTCTTTAGTTTGACATTTTCTGATTTGAGCCTTTCATGCACTTCAAATTACTTTTCCCATTATTTCTTTAGTTTTGACATTTCTAACAATCTTTCGCATCTCCTGCAGTGGTGCTCTGGTTTTTAGGTTTAGGGTTTTTTAAAAAAAATCTCTCCTTCTCTTTCTCGCTCTGCTTCTCTCCTTCTCTTTCTCGCTCGCCTGAATAGTTTAGGTAAAACTAATCCTTTTTCGGTTTATAAAGAAAAGGGTATTTTGGGTACAAATGTTTTTTTATATGGGTTAACTGAATAGGTTATAACCATCCAGTACCCTCGCTCTGAAACAGGTCCCCATTAGCAGCGTTGAAAATAACCCTTAATTTATTGAAGTTCTACTGGCATGTGGGGGAGAGGACTTAATTTTATCCGCCGCCGCCACCACCACCACCGGTCACTAGTGTAGCGGAAATGAAAACTAAATAGGTCCCATAATAGGCATATCCACGTATAAAACATGTATATAGCCCCACCAAAGTAGTTGATAACATTTTCAATGATTTTTTAATTGATCATCATCACAGAAAATTTGTCCTTATCCCATATTTTACTAATTTCTTCTTAAAAATATAAGGTGACGCTGTAGTCCAATAATTGCAAGAGAGTAGAGACCGAACTGAACAAAAAAGAGAGAAAAGAAGGAAAAGAGAGCAAAGAAGAAGAGAAGAGCAGAGCAGAGCAGATGGGCAAACAGAGAATCTGATATACAAGACCAGACAGACAGTTTGTATTCTCCGCCAATCTGTGAACCTTAAAAAGCAAGTGATTCTTCTGTTTTTCCATAGTTTCAAACTATGGGTTCAGAAGAAGTGCTACCAGTTTCATCATCAATAAGAAGAAGAAGGAATTCATTTCCTTCATCGATGGTGTTGGATATACCAATTCAGTTACAAACAAATGAAGATAAAGTATCATCCTCCTCACTGGATTTTGAGCTATTTTCGTTCAAACCGTCATCTTTATCATCATCCGCACAGGATGATGATAAGTATACTTCATTAAAAGATCTAATGCCATATTCACTGTCAGCGGCAGCTCAATCACCTACTGGTTCTATGATTCAACCTTGTTATGAGATATCCATTCGGAATCGTCTTGTTAAACAAGCAGCTTGGGCTTATTTACAACCTATGTCTTCTTCGTCACCAGGTTCTTCATCAGGAAATTCCATCAAACGGATGTGGTTTAGATTTGAAAATCAGTATGTCAAGAATCCGATTAATGCTTGTTTAGATTTCATTAAACGCCGATTAATCCCGATGGTTTCTCGAGTTTTTGATCGATTAATTAGTTGGTTCAATTTGGTTATGGGGTAGGCGGGGACAGTAAAAGAGACAGTGGAAGAGGAATCGCCAGGGATGAATATTTTTGAAGGTTGCAAAATTTAAGGCAGCCGCCGCGGTTGTGCTACAGGAACACCGGATTTAAACACCGGGTTCCAACACCGCTATGTGGCACCCCCATCCACCGTTCATTCCCACCCCACCCGACCCCCCCGAAGATCAGCAGCCCCCGTGTGACACATAGCGGTGTAGGATTTTTGGTGTTTAAATCCGGTGTCTATAAAGTATTTTCGCAGCCGCCCACAGATGCCCTCAGCTCGGTCTGTGGTTTGTAAATGATTGTAGAAAAAAATATAGTCAAATAAATAGAAACGGTGAACTTTTCTCAAATTTTAATGGTGATTATGATGTGCCCGCTCCCACTAACTATTCGACGCGTTTTCATTCATTATCTGGAACAGGAAAAAAAAAGAATTAGTGAATGTGTGTATAACAAAAACAAACAAAAATATTTAGAAACAAAAAAGAGATTTTGAATCATTTGATACAATATACAAAAACTACTAACGAATACTGAAACTGCGAGGAATCACCCTTCTTTGTTTTCTATTTCTGAAGGTGCATTTTCTGGTTTTTTTTTTTGTTGCCTATAAAGTTTCCTTCTTGTGGGGTATTTGATTGCCTACTGAGGTCGAGAATTTGATCGCCTTAGCTTTGTCAATGCTGAACGTAAGGTTTCGTCCATACTGGATGATTCTTGTGTGTCATTGTTTTGTTGATGATCATCTACTTTGTTGGTTATAGTTTCAGTCACAATTGAGGTTTCTGATGATGACAATGTGTCTTGTCGCCCACTGACAAATTCTTCTCGTGTACTACTACTGTCTGTGTATTCTTTTGTTGTAATGTTACTGATTCGGCTTTACTTCTTTGTGAGACTGAACACTTAATCACCGTTGATGGCGAAGTTGGTTGTTTTCGAAGATAAGTTGGAGAATCTGCTGCCTTTGGAGAAGGAGGTGCTGGTGGTGCGCCTGTTGATGGGGAACTTTGCTTCTACAAAAGATTGCAAGTTGAGGAGATTCAGTTCACGTTTCTTTCAATCATTTTAAGAATAAATGACAGTTTTTGAGATTCAAGATGCAAATTTCAGGCAACACATATTTTCATATGCCACAAATTAAGGTTCTTGTTTACCTTTACCTCATGGATTTCGTAATAGTATATGAAAGAAACTAAATTCAGTAGAAAGATTGCAACTATTAGGGCAGGTGATGAACCTGAAAAGAGTTTTCTTTGGCCTTTGAGGATTGAGCAACCAAGTATCGGAGGATTTGAAAGAATGTAGTTTTCCCAATCCGTCTTATAGTAGGTTAGTGTTTGTAGATAGTTAATATTGTGTGGTGTTCAAACTGGATGAGGTCCCGGGGTTTTTCTGCTGGATTGCAGTTTCTTCGTTAACAAAACTTCTGGTGTCTTGTGTGCTCTCCCTTCCGCATTATATCTCTGATTATATAATTAAACCGACACAAGTCGTACATTATTAAACCTGCAGTTAATTCCAAATCTTGAATAAAGATTTACAGAGACTTGTCTTTGTAGGAATTGATCACTTGTGATCACAACTCAAGTTTCACAGATTTGGATATTGATTTTTGAGATCATTCATATCTTACCATAAGACTCACGAGCCCAAATGAAAAGTTAATTGTATTTCGGTACCCCAGCTTTTGCATATACCCCTTCAAAGCTATTAAAAAATTTAGCACCACTTACAATTTTTCCCTTGTCAACAATTGTGCACGTGACCTTCTAATCCGTTGAAGTTGTCTTATACTTCTCTGGATGTTTATATAGTCAGTAATCGCTCGCATAATTTTTATTTTCTTGTTGCCTAAGATCAGACGGTTCTATCACTATGATTTCCACATATATCGGTGAATTATTGTAGTATCCTACTTCAAGCAACCTGATATAGGTGTATCCTCACTACTTTAGGAACTTAGTTTAACCTCAAATTAATTGAGGGAAGAACCCTATTTAGGGACACTACGCCAAATCGACCCATGTGCAACGGATATATCCGTTGCACAGAATTTGTGCCACGGATATTTCCGTTTCAAAAGTGGCGTTGCACATGTGCGCAACGGATATATCCGTTGCACAATTAATTTGTGCCACGGATGTATCCGTTGCACAAATTGTTTTCATCCGTTGCACAGAGCCAATTTGTGCCACGGTTTTTTATTTTGAGCAACGAATATATCCGTTGCAAATTTTTTAATAGGAATTAAAAAAAAATTACCAAATTAATTAGTTACAAATCTGGAGCAGAACTTTCTTTGATTTATTTATCCAAATTGTGAATTCATTGAACATATTACGTAGAACTATGAATTCATTAAACCCTATATCAGCAAACACACACAACACTAACAAAGGGTACCTAAAATTGCCCCGACCATAGCATGCGCATACCCACAAGGGTACCTAAAATCTCAGTTCCATTTTGAGGCTCCCATCACCGTAGCCTTAAACTTTCACTGTAAATTGAAAGTTTAACCACTATCAGGATAACAATTTCCCCCCAACAACAATATTAAGAAAGCACATTTATTGACAGTTATAATGCTCACAGCCCTAGACAAAGAATTAAGTTCTGCTTTTGTTAGTCACCTGAGGTGTTGGAGACGGGGGAGCTACATCCATTGGAGCAAGAGATGAGGCTTTGTTAGCCAACTTTTACAAGGCGGCAGAACCATCCAGCTGCTGCTTTACACTTGCAGACCCAAGAATCCCTAACAGTGACTCCAGTCCTGCATACACATTTGTAAAGAAATCAACTTTGATTCATACAAGTAACAGAAGCAGTAACTAATAAAACCACAAAGATATATAAAACTGGTGCTTACCATTGTTATCAATGAGTATTGTTCTCTGATCATCAGGGGAACAAAGATGAGCAAGGGCCAGATTTAAATATCAACACCACTATCACTGACAACACGGTGTACCCTGGAGGTACCCCTGAACAGTCCCCTTGGGGAAGTTGTAGCTCAATCCACCTGCCAACCAGAATTACAGGAAATATATTAAGGAAGCATATGTCTCTCTATACAACTACAAAAAAAAATATATATATATATAGACCACAAACAGAGATTAAGAGATGAGTAAGAAAAAGTTACCTTGGTTTTGATGTGCCTGATCAAAAGCTTGCAATGAAGCTCCATGAAGACCAGAAGGGGCATAAAAATCTACATAATTCCATTTTGTGTTGCTCCATAAGTATTCCACTTCTAAAATTGGGCATCTGAGAATCACTATAAGATCTCGTCGTGAAGCTCAATGGGTCGACATCCAATAAGTTTCCCCAATTTCAGACTCCTACAACAACACCCTGCACAGACAGTCATACCCAGTAGAGGAATTGGGGTACCTAATGTAGCCCGATCTTTCTGAAAATTTACAGGACAATAAATATACCATGTACAACCTACAGTTGAAATTTCAAAAAAATCTAACGGTTAGATACTTCTATACAATAGCTCAAACAGCATTACTCGGTATAAAATTCCTGCAGAAGCGTAGTTAGTTCAATCGATCGTTTCAGGGTCCTAAACTGGTCAGAAAATTCCCAAATTTTAACCTGATCTTCCTGACATACTCAACTATAACATATCCAAAATTGGCTACAACCCAACTTGTATATATTGATTTATAAGCAAAACAGTTCACCCATTCCTTGAGATCCTACAGAAATAAGAATTACACTATAACGGATACCATACAGAACGGGAACCCTTTCCTCACATCCCAAATGGCTTGACAATTGTTCTCAGCTGTTGATGCTATGCACACACATATACGCACAAAAGGGAATCGAACCATATTATTTTCAGAAACAGTCTACAAATCATGAACCAACGAAGAACTAAAAGCACCAAGAGATGCCAGCAAATAGAGCAATACCATAACACGACTAACACAATGCAGACTGCAATTAACTAAACAATAGAAAGTGTCCATCAGTGGAGTTGATCAACCACTTAGTAGTTGCACCAAGAGGTCTGGGGTTTGAATCCCACTTGCCTGGGGTCTGAGCTGCATCAATGAATTCCATCTACCACATTTCAAATAAACTCTAAATCATGTACCAACTACCAAATTTCAAAATCAAAACACACTCATCTAATTCATATCTACAGCGAAAACAAGAAACGGGAACAGAAACAAAACCTGAATAGAATGACATCATTTGAGCAAGAAAAAAAGTCAGAGAATAGAGAACGACCTTGCCATGTCAACGCAGACTTCAGATTGCCGTGATCCCGAGACAGCAAATAGGTATGTAAGTTTGCATCATGCTTTACATTACTTAATCATTTCAAGAGGGAACTCCATCAATAGGTACGAGGTACGAAAAAAATAAAGACAGACACCCAAGAAGGAAGGAGCATCAGTGAAATTTTACCAGAGTATAGAGTAGCAATGGCATCTGATTCAAACACCAGGGTTTGATTCCCCAAACGGATAACAAATGCAAACTCAGAAATATCATGAAAACTTTCTTCGCAAATTATGACCTGCAATTAGAAGAAACAATACATCCCAAAGATAGTCAGTAATCAAATGTGTTAGGGCATTGTCCGGTCAAACCCACTAGCGTTGGTATGTCAAGCTAGTT
>JAJJMA010008784.1:0-11865 GCA_023529015.1 Papaver nudicaule | reverse complement strand
GAATTGAAATTACAGGAAATAAATAAACTCTAGTGAGTCTTCATACTTTCTTGAGCCATTTGCCGTTGACCACCATGTTTGAGAGCCTTTCATGTATTGCACTTATCATGTATCGTGCGTCAGGCATGACTCGAGATATAATATAAGGTCCTTCCCAATTTGTCGTGGATCCCGGAATAGAAGTTACTTTTCGGTTAGTGCGCCGCATAACCTTGTCTCCTTCTTGCAAAGTAGTCTTAGGAACCCATGACATCTCAGGTATCTTTCGCCTATAAGACCGTTGCTTTGCCCGGACCCATCTATTGGAAGTGGCCTTGATTTCCTCCTGAGGTGCCTCAGCGGGCTTGATAGACTTGATGTAATCAAGTCCCCAAGTCGAAGAATCATCCAACCCTTGTGTAGGGGTATGTTGGATAGGATTTCCATGAACTAAATAATTTTGAATAAAGTATTTCAAATCACTATCACATACCTCTTTGAATATCACCAGAGTTTCAGACCCCACGCGGTACTCCAGCTTTCCCACGTTGCAGCTTTCTTGGTCAAACATGAATTCTTGGCCCTTGATGATTACAGGTGAGATTGCCGGTACGAATCTCTTCCCGTGGAGCCAGGGACGCCCTAGAATCATGTCGTGTTCCTCATCCTCTTTGATTACATGAAACTTAGTTTTGGTGCGAGCAGAGTCCACCTTCAGATCCAAAGTAACATGACCATATATGTCTTGGAGCTTTCCTTTTGAATCCTTCGTTATTGTGGGATAATAGATGACATCCCGTCGAGAAATCCCAATTGCTTGGAGTGTTTTGATTGGAATTAGGTTAACCATAACACCAGCATCAATTCGAGCAGAGATAATCGGTATTGGAACACGTTCTCCCGCCATCATCTCTGGTGTGACTTCGCCAGGCTTTGGCTGAACCTTTTCAGGTATAGGTAGTTCTTTACCGCTAGCAATCCAGCTGAGGGCAGCGAAAATGTTGCTTCGCTGACTTCTAGAAAAATGCAAGAGCTCGCATAAAGTCTCCATCAAATAATTAGCAGTTTGCTTGACAGATTCTCCGGAGATGGTGAAATTTCGAATGTTGGGTTGATGCTGACGTTGGTGTTGACGTTGAGGTTGGTGCTGAGGGAGTGGATTCTTATGCACACCCTCAGTCCCCAAGTTCAACTCTCCTGACTCGATCTTTTCGTTGAAGATTTGCTTGAGTCGATGACACTCACTGGTGGGATGATTGACGAATCGATGAAAGTGACAGTACTTAGGATCAGTCATTTCTTGTGCTGTAGGCTCTCTCCGTACAGGAGGTAATTTGACAGCGCCATCTTGAATCCACGCTTCCAGGAGCTCTATCACCTCGTCCATAGTACATGGGAAATCAGGAATCTTGGGGAATTCCCTTTGTTGTCGTGGTGCCTTTGGTGCAGGAGCATTAGCTGGGACCCGTGCCGGAGCTTGAGGTTGGGCTGGAGCTGCACGTTTTAGTTGCGGGGCCTCAGGAGTAGGCGCCTTCCTCTTAACACCTTCAGTGACAGCATGAATCGAGTGAAGAGAATTATATTGCTTATTGACAAGTCGCTTGCTGGCACGCGTTTCACCACGACTTTCTTCGGCTTTTAAAGGCCTGGGCCTTTCTAGTAGTGCAGGTGCAGTAGTGGCGGATCGTTTGGCGGACTTATGGAGCTTGGTGAAATTGTCGATATCCAAGTTCTCCAACAAGGCGCGATATACTGGTATCATTCCATTGATGCAAAGCTCCACCAACTGTACCTCTGTCACATTTGGATCATTGCAATCCACTGAACGAGTTCTGAATCTCGTTACATAATCATCTGGATGCTCATTGTTTCGCTGATAGAGTCTCCCCAGATCGGAGAGAGTGAGTTGTTCAGACACGAAGAAGTATTTCTTGAGGAAAGCACTAACCATCTGGCTCCAGCTGAGAATGCTATTCGGGGCTAGGTTATTATACCAAGTATATGCCTTTCCCGTCAGAGATTTCGAGAATTCATTGAGACATACAACTTGATTTCTTTCATGTATTCCCAACGATTCTAGGAAGCGAGAAATATGTTCTCGGGCATTCCCAATACCATTATACATAGAGAATGAAGGTGTGACATACCCTTCAGGAAGAGATTCACGCTGAACTTCAATTGGATATGGAGGTTGATGACGATGAAACAAATCTGAATTCTCCATGCTCCGAGCCTGCAAAAGATTCTGCAAATCTTCACAAGTGACAAAGTTATGTTGCAGACCTGCGTTTGATCCACGTGTGGTGTGGACATGGGTATCCTGATCATCAGGAATAACATGAATTTGAGAGGGACCCGCCTTGTTAAAATTGGCAGGGGTTTCTGCACGTGAAATCCCTGGAGTTGTTGGTGGCGCTAGCTTTTCTGACAGAGTCCTTAGGCAAGTTAGCAACTCCATCTGGGTTTTCACCATATTGTTTTGACTCAGGGCTAGATCTTGTTGGGTCTTCATGAGATCCGCAATGCTAGGTGAGTCTTCACTGCTCCTTGTTTCTCCTATGCGGGGCCCAAAGAGAAAAGCTTCTGTGCGGCTTGAGGTAGGAGTAAAAGGGGTAGGGGAGATAGTGGTATTGGTGGTCCCCACCATATGAGAGAGGGGGGACGTGATTTGGGAGAGGGTTGGCGTGGTGGAGCCCACCAGGGGGTTTGACACGCCCAAGGAGAGAGGGGATGAGGTTGGCCCCCTCTGAGTTGAGGCAGAAGCAGAATTATGGTTAGGGTTTGAGCTCACGGCTGGAGTTGTGGGCCCAGAGGTGATGGCGCCACTTATTGGAGTATTTGTGACCCCACTTGCAGGTAAACTCGTGGGAATATTAGGGTTACTTGGAGAATTTGTATTCTCTGAACTCTGCCTCCTGGTTTCAACCATATCTTCTTAAAACTGAGATAATGACCTCCCACTGTGGTCGCCAAATGTTTTAGGTATAAAACAATAAAGAGAATTTAGAGGGTAAAGTATGAAGTGTGATGATGTAATAAAAGATGGTAATGAATTCGAGAGGTCAAGATCGAACAAGACTCGCCTAAACCAAGAAATGGCCGTTCGAGTATTGCTTCAGTTACAAGAAGAGGATTTTAGGGTTGGTTTAGGGAGGGAAGCAGAGAAAGATGAGATCAGAGAATTGCTATGATTTTCTGTGATGTTGATGATTGAATTGCTGAAGAAGTTTGAATATTCAGTTCTCACTAGATGTTGAATGCTGAATGAGAAGAGTTAATCAATAATCGATGAGATTGATTGATTAAACTTGCACTGAATTAAACTGTTTGTTCTTGCTGGAGAACTTGTTGTTTCCAAACTGGTCGAGTGACCTATTTATAGCAATAGAATTCCAACTGATCTCGTAAGAAGTGGAAGAAGTGGAAGAGTGGGAGTGTGGAGTAAGTGGGGAAAGTCTTGCGCCTATTATTAGGGAAGAATGAACCGCCCACTACTCTATCCTATCTTCTCAGCGACGTTCACACGACTTAGTTTCTTTCCCGTTGAGTGATTGAGCCGTTGCAATCACATGTGCCGTAGACCGCCAAACCAAAACCCTAAAAGAATATCCCCCCATGTAACTTACTTGATTCTCGTAAGATTTGATAAGAATTGTTAAGTCAAAGATGACTAAGTGTAAGTCGTACCAATTACTTGGTAAACTCAGGACTTTGCGATAAGATAGAGATTAAGCGATAAGCTTTGAATATCTCTTTGAGATTTGGTTTAAGGATTGAGCCGGGCAATCGCCATTTAAACCAATGAGATAAATCTAAGGGTTGAGCTAGCAACCGCCATTAGATAAGATAAGGTAAGTCTAAGGATTGAGCTATGCAATCGCCAATTAGACTGAGAGGATTTCAGCAACTCTCTGTGGCAACAGTCAAATAAATACGACTTTCAGTTTGCCATAAATATGAGAAATTGGCTTGTGGCATGTAATGCACCAATTCTCTGAGTAATGAAGACATATGAATGTCTAAAATAATATAAGTCATAGCCATGAGCCATGATTAAGAATTATAGCACTGATTTATAGAAGCAAGTCCATAATCAGGAAAAACAGACGAATGATGCTATCATAGCGTAGACATCATCAAGAATGCATAAGCATTGCCAATACAAGACCTAAAGATAGGCCATGATGATCATAATAAGCCATGTTACATGGTATGATAATCTTATTAAGAAATTAGGTATAAGGCTCAAAGGATGAGCAATAACATTTATGTTATTTTCAGATTTCTGTACAGTTTGCATGTTGTTCATTAGTAAAATCGGCCAGGCCAGCCTATATTAGATAAAAATCTGAATTTTTAGTATGTTATAGGAAATTCACAGAGGAAAATATTTTGTGAAGGAAGCATCTCCTAATTCCTTACGGATTGGGCTGTAAAAATCACGCCATGGAGAAATACGTGAGCAGAACTGTCAGATTTCCGAATTTGATTAGGAAACTAGAGTATTATGGACTAAGTAAAATCCATAATCCTCTAGGATTTGGATCAGTGGGACCCATAAGTAGAGGGGAGGCTAGAAAAGAATATATCCTAGTCTCAAGGGGGCAACTAGAGCCCGTGGGAGAAGAAGATCTCATGGCTCTTTGTGAGCACAAGGAGGGAAAACCGTAACCCCCCACCAAGATTTAGTCGCGCCCTGACTTCGGGCCTCCAAGATTTGGCCAAGGCAAAGTCATGGGGCTCCAAAATTAGGCCAGGGCAATAACATGGGTATCCATAATTAAGTCGAGGAGGTGGCGTGGGCACCCAAGTGCCAAGGCACGCCAAAGACATGGATATCCAAGATTAGGGCAAGCTAGAGGCATGGGCATCCAAGGCTAGGGCAGGGATTAACCTTGGGCCTCCAAAGAGAGGGGGCGTGAAGCATTGGCGGGGCTGTAGGCCAAGGAAAGTGACCAAAGCTAATGGTGGGCTAAGCTAGGCGGGAGCTAAGCTAGGCCATAAAGGGTGAAGGCCAAAGTGTTGGCGGCCAAGGCCAATGGCGGGTTAATGCTAGGCCAAGAGCCAAGGAATGTGGGCAGTGGCGTGAGGCTTTGGTGGAGCTAGGCTTAGGCGGGAGCTAAGCTAGGCCATAGGCCACGAAGTGAAGAAGGCGGATTAGGTTAGGCCAAAGTGTTGGCGAGGTTAAGCCTAGGCTATAGGCCAACGGCCAAAGCTAATGGCGGACTAAGCTAGGTGGGACTAGGCTTAGGCCAAGAGGGTAATGGCCAGAGCTAATGGCGGGCTAAGCTAGGCGGGAGCTGAGCCAGGCCATAAGCCAATGAATGACCGTGTATACTCCTCCTTTGCTAAGTGGCGTGAATGGCCTAAGATTTTGGCTCAAGCATGAGCTAGGCTAACGCGTATGCGTAGGTATTTTATTGTATAGGCTAGGGATTGTGGACCATGCTACCAGGCTAGGGTCATGAGACATCCAAATACAGCTAATGGTAATTTAAATATCTTATCCCTACTATAAAATAAATTCATACCTTTTTTCTTGAGCCATCCCAGGACGCCAGAGATTGATGCAAAATTACTCCTGTGACCTCCTCGCCAAAAACCACCATCAACATTAAGTCCCCTGCGCAGCATGGAACCTTGAGTGTTCCAGGGTGAGCACCAAGTTGATGGGCCAGCTACATCCGCATAGAAGCCTTGTCCACAAGCATGGGGTCCAAACAGGGCCTAAGGCCAACCCTATTCAAGCAGGAATCCTAACTAGGTTAGGACTCCCAAACCGTGCGTGATATGTAGGTATACATATATACCTCACGCAGACTTCAAAAACGTGAATATTATCTCCCTTTGCTTGCTCTTCCTTTTTCTACAGACACAGTATTTTGTAGATTGAAAGATCATGATGACTGACACTGAATCCCATAGTTCTTCTCGTGCCGTTGAGGAAATTACCTCCACCATTGTCGTGAAAGAGCTCCCTCATGTTAATGATGAATTTGAAAGTCGCCTGGCCAATTTAGCACAAGCTGCAGTTTCTCGGGACCAAGCTACAATTCTCCCAGGGAATCTTAATGCTTCAATGGCTATTACTCCATCACGTGTAGCTCGCTTTCGTATGCAGAGAGGTGATTTTAGTGCTTCCAGTATCGTTTTCCGTTCTATGCAGAAACAAATCAATTCTTGGTCCATGTATCTCCAGAATACGCTTGACACTCCGGGTATCAAGAACATCCTTGAGCAGGCTGGAATCTATCATGCTGTAAAGAGTTCAGATATTTCCTTCGTAATTAGAGATAAATGTGCTTTAGTTGCTTTTATGTCCCGCTGGTGTAGTGGTACAAACTCCTTCATACTGGCGTGGGGAGAACTTGTAATCACTCTGGAAGACGTAGCAGCGTTATTGAGACTCCCAATTTATGGAGAACTCAGAGTTAGCTTGAATGCAGATGAAAGAAACGTACAGACCCAGTTAATCATCATTGTTGAAACCCTGAACAAACACGGCGATGCATATGCTTCATGGATGATGCACTGGACCAAAGCCAGTAATATTGGTGCTTCGGTATTGTCAATTGCTGCATTTCTTCTGCTCTGGTTATCAAAGGATGTCTTTGAAGATGTTTATGAATACAAGAAGTTGAAGGCCGAACTCATTCCGTATGCCATAAAATTGGCACAAGGTACTCCTGTTCCCATTGGCTCTTTATTCCTTGGTACTTTGTATACCCATCTTTCCACTTTGTTAGCAAATATGACATTGTCGAATGGTGCTGCAAAGGTTGAGACATTTGTATCAACAAATTTTGTGCAAGCTTGGTTGTATGAGCATTACCCTGGTTATGCTCCAAAAGGGTCGGCCAAAGATAAACTTTTGTCAGACCAGGCTCGTATTGTCCGTTGGATGAATAAGCCTATCTCGAAGGACTTTCTTGTATTCATGGATGACGAGACAGCAGTGGTCTTTCGTCCATGGACCTCGATCCCTGCAGGCATAGCTCAGCTTCGCTCATTTGGTTCAAATATCATTCCAGCAAAGATTCTTTCTGTAGACGACGACCTTACTGATGAAGAACAAGTTTTCATGATAAGTAGTTGCAGCGGGCATGTCCTTGGCATCAGTGACTCAGGAGCATACGTAGTCAGAGCATATAATGTCGACAGGGGAGCTCGTCAGATGGGTTTTGATCAGGATGTCCCATCGCAGCGAGGTCCTCCTCCACAGAATATGAAAGAATATCGGACCAGATTGCTTAGCCCAGTATCTTTTCTCTCGGGAGAAAGAGTGCCATCCGTCACTGAAGCAGGTAGGCGGTTCTGGGATGACCAGGTGCAATTGTATAGGGATTTCGTGGCTTCCCCGAAAGAAGTACGGGCAGTTCCCTCCAAAGAAGACTTGGAAACGTTCTCCCTGCTCAAATATATCACTCTTAAGCGAAAAATAGGAGACATGAATGATTTGGTAATTACCTTGAACTTTTAATGCTTGTATGAGCTTTTGTATGATGATTTTGACGCTCTATCACCATATTTTGTGCAGCAACGTTCGTCACCTAACTCAAAGCTCGCCAGTCCCACAACACAAACGTCTTTGTCTTTTGGCAGTCATCTTTCGGGAGAATTATCGCTCCTCCAAGGGAAGAACAGCTCTATGATGAGCCTCTTGAATGCTAAACAAGTCCCCAATCTTAGTACACAAGATTGGGTGAAGGTAAGACCCCGTTCCATTGCTCATATTTTTACTTTGGTGTGAAAGTAAAATTTCCCGTCAGATTTTCCTGTTTTACGTCACGTCACGGGAATGGTCGTAGAATCCTCATCCGATGGCGGATTTCGATGGTTGACCCCAATTTAGAAAGAGGACTTCAGTAGCTTTCACCTCGAAAAAGAAAATCTGAATTTCATGCATTTTGGCTCGTTATTTCATGTGCCACAAAGTGACGCCACGTCCAGTAACGTCGCAGTCTGTACGCTGTTTAGTGGAAAAATCATTCCGGCCAGTAGGTTGCTCCAAAAATTAAGCCCTTTTAGCACGTGATAGAAAACATCCATACGAACAACTCCCGTGAAGAAAGTTTCTTCATATCTCTTACAGATTTGTACATATTTTGAGTTTTCGCCGTTCTTCGTAAGAATTCAGATGTCAGAAAATTATATATTCAAGATAACATCGTGAATTCTTTGATATACCTTCTTTTAATGATTTTTCTTCTTTATTTGATGTAGGATGGACCTGCTACAGGAGTTGAGAAGTTCTCATTTGTTCCCTCAGAGCGAAGCCCAGTGTTTGAAGAATCGACTCCGAATACGCCATCCAAATCTATTGATATGATCACTGAACAGAATAAAGATGGGGGTTCCACAGACCCTAAGTCTTCTGTGACACAGGTTACTGCTTGTTGAATTCTTCAATCCAAAATAAGATATTTAGTACTTTATTCTTATCTCGTTTGCTCTTGCAGCCTTCTGGAGATAAAGAAGCAATGAATGACACTTACTTTGCTGGCGAAAGGTTAAGTGCGGGTCACAACCTTAACAAAGACTTTGACAATGTCGCTGATGAAAATCCTCCTAGTACTGAGGTAAATTTAATTATCTTCCTTATGTTAAGCTTTTATCGTAGCTTGAAACATATTATTAAACTTCTGTTTACGTTGAACCTTTCTTTCAGATTGTCATCAGAGAGATTCAAGTTTCTGAAGAGATCGACGTCACCGGCGTGGATGCTCCCACCCAGTGGGCTCTTCTCGAGTTTCCTCATGCTGGTTTGGCGTATGATCTCCCTCATGAAACAACTCTCCCCGGTCATATACTAGTGGAAGGATTTAATGTCCCTGAGGAACACGTCCCACTGTATAGGAGGATATGGGCCCTTTATGGTCACCTCATCACTGCAGGAAGGCGTGACCACTTGAATACACTTGCTGGTGTCGTGGCTGATCTTATGGGTTTGATTTCGAAGATGTATGCCACTCCTCTCACGGAGACGACAGATGATGAGTTAGATGAAGCAGAAGAGTTGATTGCTTCATTCAAAGACTTCAAACCTAATTTGTTGTGGCTTCAGGCGAGGATCCAGTTTATCCGAACAAGGCGTGCTGCTGTTGGCAAATTCACCCAGGATTTGGTAACGCAAGAGGAGAGGTATTATGCCACCATGACCGAGGAACTTCGTAAGTTGACTGAGAAGACGGAGAAGAAAGCTGCTGACATAGCTCTATTGAAGAAGGCGGTTGATGAAGGAGCAAAATCCTCGCTGGATGGGTGTTTCTAAGAGACTTCAGGAGCAAAAGAACCTTATTTGCTTTTATTTGGTTTTATGAACAAGGGTCTGTAGGAATTGATTATTTTGAACTCATAGGTTTTTGAATTTGAATTCTTTTTTGAATTGAATTGAATTGACTTGTTAAAAGGCAAGAGATGGCTTGCACTTTTATTTTGGAAGAATTGAAATTACAGGAAATAAATAAACTCTAGTGAGTCTTCATACTTTCTTGAGCCATTTGCCGTTGACCACCATGTTTGAGAGCCTTTCATGTATTGCACTTATCATGTATCGTGCGTCAGGCATGACTCGAGATATAATATAAGGTCCTTCCCAATTTGTCGTGGATCCCGGAATAGAAGTTACTTTTCGGTTAGTGCGCCGCATAACCTTGTCTCCTTCTTGCAAAGTAGTCTTAGGAACCCATGACATCTCAGGTATCTTTCGCCTATAAGACCGTTGCTTTGCCCGGACCCATCTATTGGAAGTGGCCTTGATTTCCTCCTGAGGTGCCTCAGCGGGCTTGATAGACTTGATGTAATCAAGTCCCCAAGTCGAAGAATCATCCAACCCTTGTGTAGGGGTATGTTGGATAGGATTTCCATGAACTAAATAATTTTGAATAAAGTATTTCAAATCACTATCACATACCTCTTTGAATATCACCAGAGTTTCAGACCCCACGCGGTACTCCAGCTTTCCCACGTTGCAGCTTTCTTGGTCAAACATGAATTCTTGGCCCTTGATGATTACAGGTGAGATTGCCGGTACGAATCTCTTCCCGTGGAGCCAGGGACGCCCTAGAATCATGTCGTGTTCCTCATCCTCTTTGATTACATGAAACTTAGTTTTGGTGCGAGCAGAGTCCACCTTCAGATCCAAAGTAACATGACCATATATGTCTTGGAGCTTTCCTTTTGAATCCTTCGTTATTGTGGGATAATAGATGACATCCCGTCGAGAAATCCCAATTGCTTGGAGTGTTTTGATTGGAATTAGGTTAACCATAACACCAGCATCAATTCGAGCAGAGATAATCGGTATTGGAACACGTTCTCCCGCCATCATCTCTGGTGTGACTTCGCCAGGCTTTGGCTGAACCTTTTCAGGTATAGGTAGTTCTTTACCGCTAGCAATCCAGCTGAGGGCAGCGAAAATGTTGCTTCGCTGACTTCTAGAAAAATGCAAGAGCTCGCATAAAGTCTCCATCAAATAATTAGCAGTTTGCTTGACAGATTCTCCGGAGATGGTGAAATTTCGAATGTTGGGTTGATGCTGACGTTGGTGTTGACGTTGAGGTTGGTGCTGAGGGAGTGGATTCTTATGCACACCCTCAGTCCCCAAGTTCAACTCTCCTGACTCGATCTTTTCGTTGAAGATTTGCTTGAGTCGATGACACTCACTGGTGGGATGATTGACGAATCGATGAAAGTGACAGTACTTAGGATCAGTCATTTCTTGTGCTGTAGGCTCTCTCCGTACAGGAGGTAATTTGACAGCGCCATCTTGAATCCACGCTTCCAGGAGCTCTATCACCTCGTCCATAGTACATGGGAAATCAGGAATCTTGGGGAATTCCCTTTGTTGTCGTGGTGCCTTTGGTGCAGGAGCATTAGCTGGGACCCGTGCCGGAGCTTGAGGTTGGGCTGGAGCTGCACGTTTTAGTTGCGGGGCCTCAGGAGTAGGCGCCTTCCTCTTAACACCTTCAGTGACAGCATGAATCGAGTGAAGAGAATTATATTGCTTATTGACAAGTCGCTTGCTGGCACGCGTTTCACCACGACTTTCTTCGGCTTTTAAAGGCCTGGGCCTTTCTAGTAGTGCAGGTGCAGTAGTGGCGGATCGTTTGGCGGACTTATGGAGCTTGGTGAAATTGTCGATATCCAAGTTCTCCAACAAGGCGCGATATACTGGTATCATTCCATTGATGCAAAGCTCCACCAACTGTACCTCTGTCACATTTGGATCATTGCAATCCACTGAACGAGTTCTGAATCTCGTTACATAATCATCTGGATGCTCATTGTTTCGCTGATAGAGTCTCCCCAGATCGGAGAGAGTGAGTTGTTCAGACACGAAGAAGTATTTCTTGAGGAAAGCACTAACCATCTGGCTCCAGCTGAGAATGCTATTCGGGGCTAGGTTATTATACCAAGTATATGCCTTTCCCGTCAGAGATTTCGAGAATTCATTGAGACATACAACTTGATTTCTTTCATGTATTCCCAACGATTCTAGGAAGCGAGAAATATGTTCTCGGGCATTCCCAATACCATTATACATAGAGAATGAAGGTGTGACATACCCTTCAGGAAGAGATTCACGCTGAACTTCAATTGGATATGGAGGTTGATGACGATGAAACAAATCTGAATTCTCCATGCTCCGAGCCTGCAAAAGATTCTGCAAATCTTCACAAGTGACAAAGTTATGTTGCAGACCTGCGTTTGATCCACGTGTGGTGTGGACATGGGTATCCTGATCATCAGGAATAACATGAATTTGAGAGGGACCCGCCTTGTTAAAATTGGCAGGGGTTTCTGCACGTGAAATCCCTGGAGTTGTTGGTGGCGCTAGCTTTTCTGACAGAGTCCTTAGGCAAGTTAGCAACTCCATCTGGGTTT
>JAJJMA010008765.1:25344-43314 GCA_023529015.1 Papaver nudicaule | reverse complement strand
TGCTTTAAGAAAAATAAAAGCAGGTTATCGAAATCTTTTTCTTCATGGTGTACATTATATTGAGCATTATTTTCTCAATCTTTGCTACTTTTGTAACTTTCTTGACTTCGTATATACGCGTATGACTTTGTGGATGAGATTAGCTAGTGTACGTCGCTTTTGTTGTCCGGAAAAGTTGTGGTCCAATAGTTGGACTAAAATTATTCACTAGATGACTGATTTACCCCTATAGAAATAAGTGAATTACTGTTACCTCTCATCGTCCAAATCATGCAAGGGCAAATCTGTAAACATGTTAGTGCGCTATGCTGTTAGGTAAATTGTCCGCCAATGAGGTGTTTTTGCTTGCTTTGCTTAACAACTACCGGTCACCACTTATAGTACCACAATCGAAGAAGAACCGTCATTTTGGACCACCCCAGAAATTCGTAGCCCTCCCCACTTGTCCAAAATAGGGTCACCCAGACGTAATTTGGCTATCTCTTAGTAAAACACTTTTTTAAATGCTAATCTACCCTTTGACTGATTAAGGCTTAATTTTATGATTAGCACTAATAATAGTGATTAACACTAATGATTTTAGTTAAATTAAATATAAACCAAAATCAGATTTGGGTTTTGAGAGAGATATTTGTTGGGTTTTGGAGGGAGAAGAAGGAAAAAAAAAACCTAGTTTTTTTGGGTGAGATTTGTGATTTTTGTGTTCAATATGAGTGAATCAAGTGAAGATTCGGATATGGATAATCCTTTGGAAAATCCTTTCATGTTAGTTCCTCGAAACAACAACAACAACAACAATTTAATGGTTGATTCTCCACCTCTTGGAGGAGCTTATTTTGAAGATGAAGATGGAGTTTATGGGCCAAATGTGGATGATGAGCCGATTTATGATGAACCCAATGCTTCTAATGCACAGGTATACTTATAAATCTTGTTTACACTCGTTTCTATTGCTTGAATCCATGAAAAGATGAGATTTTTATAAGTATTTTGCGTGCCCAGAATGGGTTTCGGCCTGGACAAATTCAAAAAATTCTAAGCCGAAACTGCAGTTTAAGAACAGCTCGGCTTACGCGTTCCATAAATTTTCTGGGCCGAAACAGCCTGTACGTATGTCAGAAGAATCTAGTTTCGGCCCATAATATAATTTCAAAGTCTGAGCCGAAACCTGGAGAAGAAGTTTGAAAAAACTGGTTCTTACAGAGACGGTTTCGGCTCAACACTTTTTGGGGAAGGTTGTAAGCCGAAAGAATTTCGGCAGACACTTGTTTTTTTTCGTACTGAGCCGAGAGTGTTTCGGCTTGTAGTGTTTCTTTTTCGTGTTAGCCGAAACTTGTTATTCTAACTTTTCTTCTTTTTTTTTTTTTTTTTTGTATTAGGTTGTAGTCGCAAATCAAGAGCTTATTCACCCTATTCACGAAGATTGTAGAGAACATTATTTGACGGGGTTGGAATTGGTAGGTAACCAATAGTGTTATTTTCTTACTCTATTTCCTCAAGAATAATCTCTAACTATATTTTTCCAAATGCAGAAATGGTCTTCGAGAAAGGAAGTCATAGCATGGGCCGAGGAACACGCAAGGCTTCTAATATGCCTACTTGTGGTTGGTAGAGAAACTAAGCCAACCCGTTTGGTGATGGTTTGTGAGAGAAGTGGGAAGGATTATAATCATTGGAAAAAGGGTGAAGTGTATAAGAGGATTTCCTCCCGGAAGCCTTCTACTTTTAAATCAAAGAAGATAGAATACTCTTTCAAGCTAGTTTTCAACTTCTTGAAGTCTTCCGCTTGTTGGGTCATGAACGATTCCATGGATTGTCGTCATAATCATGCACGTCCATTTGATCTTCACGGACACCCGAAGGTTGGAAGGCTTAAACCGCATGAGAAAATAGAAGTGAAACGGTTGTCCCAAGCAAGAGTTGGAGTACGTCAAATTCTTACCAAGTTGAAGTTGGACGATCCAAACAACAAGTCAACACGACAAACCATCTACAACGCGAGGATGCAAATAAAGGTTGAGGATACGCAAGGTAGGAGTGTCATGCAACAATTGTGTTATTTGGCAAAGACGAATGGTTGCACCACGGTTTTTAAATTGGATTCCTTCAAACAAGTCACTCACCTACTAATTGCCGATCCGGATTGTCTCATATTGGCTCTGTGCTTTTCACAAGTTCTTATTATGGATTGCACGTATAAGACGAATAAGTACAAGATGCCATTGTTGAACGTTGTTGGACATACCTCGACGAAGTCACCCTTCACCGTGGCATTTGTTTTTATGAGAGACGAGCAGAAGGAAAGTTACCAATGGGCGTTAGAGAAATTGAAAGCTCTATATCACGAGGAAGAGCTTCCAAAGATCATGGTAACCGACAATGATAGTGCATTGATGTGGGCAATAAAAGAGGTTTTTCCCGACACCGTCAACTTTCTTTGTACATTTCACATAGCTAAGAATGTTGAGAAGAATTGCCATCCAATCATTCAACCTTTGAAGTTGGTGAGTGAACTACAAAAGATAGCGAAGTTGCCGGTTGAAGTGTGTGACGACAAGAAACAAGAGTTCTTTGATGATTATAAGGACAAGCAAAAGAAGTATGCATTATTCTCAATTCATTTGGATGAATTGGTTTGGTCCAAAAGCTTGGCTATTTACAACCGGAATTACCAACGTTTGGTTGACGAGTGGGGACCTTCCAAGTACCCGGATATCATGCCCTATTTGTGATGTTCCTTTTTTTTTTAGGAGAAGAAAATGAAGGAGTTTGAGGCATTTTTTGGAGTAGAGATGATTTGGTTGAAATTGAGTTTGAATTATATAGACAACAAGCCCCAACGGCTATTTTTTTTGAAAATACAACCGTTACAACTTTACAGATACAGTTTCGGCTCATTATAAATTAAAACTTCATAAGCCGGAACTGTTTCGGCTAGTTAAAGATTACAACTTCATAAGCCGAAATAGTGTCGGCTCAGATGAATATTTTTCGTGTAAGCCGAAACTTTATATGTAAAGCCAAATATTCTACATTTTACACGCACAAAGAACACACAAAGGATCAAACATCCACAACGTTAGGTTTAAACATCCAAACAGTACACATCCAAATGATAGAATTCAAGGAACACGTTCAACTAACAAAATAACAATTCAACGATAGAATTCGTTCACCATCATAGGATGTTTAAGTCTACCCATAACATAAAAGAAGAACAATACCCGAACACATAATAACACTCAACCAGTGAAACCAGTTCCAAACCAGGTTCGGCTGCGGATTAGTTCCCAGCTCGGTCCGCCATTGGCCTCAACAAGTGGACGGAGACGTGCAACTTCAGCACAAAGTGTACAACCACAAGGAACATCCACAACCTCACCAACCCTCTTTCTTTTAAGATACGAGGTGCTTGTGCTTGCCATTCATCATGTGAGACAAATCTTTCGAATTGGGGAGGAAAAAAATCCTGATAATCCCTACGCAGCCAGGGGAATTATCCCCACGCAAATGTGGTGGTCGTGGAAGAGGAGGATCAATGTGTTCATCCCTTTGACGTCGTGTTTCAATCACACGTGGATCATCCTCACGAATTGGTGGTGGGGGTTCATGATAAATCTCTGAAGCAAATGGAATTGATGGGTACCTCTGAATTGGCGGTGGTGGAGGTCGATCAATGAGTTCATTCCTTTCAGGGCTTGTCTCAATCACAAGCGGATCATCCTCGCGAATTGATATTGGGTGTTCATGATAAAGCTCTGAAGCAAATGAAATTGGTGGTGGGGAGGTCGATCAATGAGTTCATTCATTTCACGCCGTGTCTCAATCACAAGTGGATGATCAAGGCGCATTGGTAGTGGGGGTGGTTGATAAACCACAAGCGCAAGGGAATAACTGTTGCAAATATCAAATACAAGTAAGACATGATCAGTTTCGGCTCATTCGACAATAATAAAAACTGAGCCGAAACTTCTCTACTGGAAAATGGCAGCAGTCCAATATGTTTCGGCTTACAATACTATGTTACTAAATGAGCCGGGACTAGACCACAGGTGGAAATACGTACAAAGTAAGAACTAATTTCGGCTCACAAAATGGGAAAACGTCAGAGCCGAAACTAAACCATACACGTGGAAATACGTACCAAAAAGTAAACTAGTTTCGGCTCACAAAATGGACAAATGTTAGAGCCGAAACTAAGACATACACGTGGATTTCGTACCTAAAAAGTAAACAAGTTTCGGCTCACAAAATGGGAAAACGTCAGAGCCGAAACTAAGCCATACACGTGGATTTCGTACCAAAAAGTAAACTAGTTTCGGCTCACATAATGGACAAATGTCAGAGCCGAAACAGTTTCGGCTCACAATTTGGGCGACTAAATGAGCCGAACTGTTCTTGGCTGCAAATAATAATTGGGGATTCTAGTGTTTCGGCTCAGTTTTTTTTTAACAACTTTATGAGCCGAAACTAATTCTGGGCACGTAAAACATGCATAAAAATCTCGTCTTTGAGCTAGTCTATCAATCAAACACACAAATAAGTTGATGGGTATCTGTATGAGATCCAAGGTCTTCTTGCAATTGGACCTCGTTTGGGGGGATTAATTCTTCCGGTTGAGCTCCAAGGTTTTCAACTTCAATTTGGGGATTGCTAAGCACACTTCCCATTCTAAGGTTTTGATTCGGTGATGTTTCGATTGTTGCAACTAGGTTTGATTAGTACTAGTTGTGTTGCATTCGTTTTAATTTGATTTCAAGGTTTTGATTTTTTTTTTTTAGAGAGTGAGTGAGAAGTAGTAGAGGAGTAGTAGAGGAGAAGATAAGGAGAGAGAGTGAAATTTTTTAAATGAATACTAATCTAGGATTATCTATATATTAGGATTCTAATTACTCTGGGGATATTTATAGGTAATCTCACGATTTTTAAGGGTAACTTAGACCTTTCACGCTATTTTGTTTTATGCTGGGAGGGATACGAATTTCTGGGGAGGTCCAAAATGACGGTTCTTGAAGAAACTAGCTTTACTATTTTTAGGGTTTTTTCCAATGTCAATTTGTGGACATCGTATGATTAAGACGTTGAGTCTTTTGTTGTTTTGGAGAGAATAATCTTTTAAAGTATTCAAAAAAATATTAGAAAAAGTAGATGATTCCGAGAAATTTCAAATTGTCATATTTGATGTCGGTAGTTTGCATTTTGAAAATGAACTCACTAAAAATCTTTTTAGATCGGTGTTGATGGTGGGTTTTGAACACATATAAATATGAGTCACATGTGCTAGCTACACGAGTCATTTTGGGGAAGAGATCAACTTATATAGGTCTCATTAAGGGGTTCAAGCATACATCAGGCTCTAGAGGCCACCAAAGACATGGCCACACCCTCAAGACTTGCAGATCCTTAAACATGGTTGTGCCCTCAAGGTTCATTCATTTCCAAGACGCCTCCTCCTCCGAAGAGGCCTTCGTCTCCCATGACGTGCTTTCCTCCTGAGAGGCCTTCATCTCCCAAGATGGGCTCTCCTCTGGAGAGGCCTTCACCTCCAGAGATGTGCTCACCTCCGGAGACGTCTTCGCCTCCAGAGATGTGCTCACCTCCAGAGACTCCTTCGCCTCCTGAGACGCCTTCGCCTCAAGAGATATGCCCGCCTCCAAAAGTGACTCAACCTTACCAATCTTTTACCATGACTAGCTGAGCTCTCCTCGAGCCCTAATCCCATGACTAGCTGAGCTCTCTTCGATCCCTGGTCCCATGGCTAGTTGAGCTCTCCTCGAGCCCTGGTCGCTTATTGTGAGTCCTGACCGCTTGTTGGCAGATACTCACTGACTAGTTGTTGCTCCTTAGAGCCCTGGCTGCTTGTTGGTTGGTTGTTGCTCTGCTATAAGCCCTAGTCATCAGTGGCACTGATCCCCCACTATATTCCTGACCGCTTGTTGGCAGACTGTATTCACTTGTTGGTCACACGTGAATATCATACTTGATAGATGAGCTTATCTTCATCATCAAGTCCGCACACATGACATACTTCTAGGGTTTACTAGAACTAACAGTAGTATCCCTATATACGCGTATCCACAAGATTTACAGCTGGAGAAGACTAATCCTTCGACAATCTAGCTAAAAGTCTTCCTCGATAACCGCTCCACATGGTTTATCCCAAACACCTATCAACAAAGCTTATCTTATCAAGACTAGTTTTAACTTATCTCTTCCGTGAGAATAACTATTCAAGGGTACGACTCATCAAGTCACAGTCAACTACTAAGGCTTGGTCGTCTCTTCTTCTCCTCAATTCTCATCCATATGAGCACCATTCTAGCATCTGAGTCAACTTGACAAATACACAAAAGACAATTAATTCGCATGGGGGATACAAATTAGGGTTTTGGTTTGGCGGTCTACGACAAAGGAAAGAAGAATTAGTATTAGGAAACGTGGCTATTATCAAGGAAAATTGGTGGAATTCCTGGTCTTTCTAAGCTCAGCAGATTGACTATATCCCTGCATACTCCAGATAGCCTAATCGTTTGCACTAATTGCGGATCAAGTGTAACTTCACCTCTATAAATATCTACCTCTATTCTCACTTTCAACACAACAATTTCTCTCGATAACTCTCTCAGAGAAATAGCCTTCTTCCTAAAGTGAATAGCAGAAACTATACAAAGTTCGATTAAACACCACAAATCTGTGATTCAACCACCATTGATTACACTTGATCAACTTTTTCTCCTTTGTTTCCCTCCCTTAAACCAACCCTAATCCTTCTCCTGTGACTGAAGCACTGCTGGAACGGTCAGTGTGCCTGATTTAGGCTAGCAATGTTCGAACTTGACCTTTCGTACCCACATCAAACATCCCACACACATACACCATTACTCTATTCATTTACCGTTTTAACCCTTTATTGTTTTTACATTAAAACATTTGGCGACCACAGTGGGAGGTCATTTTCTCAGTCCGCAGTCAAATCTCAAATCATGGTTGAAACAAGGAAGGATGCAAAGAGTTTTACCATCGTTAAATCTGTTACTACCATCGTTACTTTTAATACTCAAGGGACTAAGGTGATTAATCACTCCACTATTTTCTTGAGACAAAGACTTCAACTCAAGTGGTCATTCCATCTATACCGGGGACTAAGACACCGTCGACCTACTATTTCACCAAACATGGCCGATCAAGTCGAGTCTCAGAATGATTTTGCAATGAACCAGAGTAACACCTCTAAGACAACTCGAAGATTTAACTTTATTAAATACGAATATGGATCGGTTACCAAGAGAAGAAACACGCGTATACAGGAAGAGGATTACTGCTGAAGATTCCTCTAAAAGAATTATCGATGGTCTTGATACTATGAAGATCCATATCCTGATGATGAAGACACGAGGATGGAGCCTACTATCATGATGAGTACATACCCAGAAGAGCAAACAACCTAACTTCATCACACCAGAAAGCACAACAGATCTGATGTATCGTCACCAACTGCCTTACCCTCTCAAGATGCAACGATCTCCTCTACCAAGGGTACAAGTCGCCAGATCAAATCCTCCAAGTGATGAGCTACAACCCTGCTCGATGAATCAAAGTCCTTCAATATTAAAAAAAAAAAACTCTCTCAAACAGATCAAAAATATTTAGCTCACATCTCTTACCGGCTGTGTTTTTCATGCGTAAGCTCTTAAAGATCTCAAGGTTTTACCTACAAGACCCAACACGCTGGTGCAATGTATAAATCTCTCAGGTTCACCTATGGGACCCACTGGTCTTGTATATTATACGAAGCTCTATTGTATCATCCATGGGACTCACCATCCTTATTCACAGTTCGTGATCAAGGGAGACAAGAATAAGGTGAATGGCGCATGCCTCCTGTCTTCTCATGTACGACGAAGTGAATGCTCAAACTATTCGATAATGTTGTGAAGCCTTCCGCTATCATAATAAAACCTACTGCTTGGGATAAGGTATGCACATGGGATTGGAAACGTCACAAGAGACCCTCTACCTCAAAGAAGAGTTTCCAACATCACCATAGGCGATGGACTAGTCTGTCAAAATTCCACCATCATAAAAAGCCTAAACAAACTTATATGTTTCTCGAAGATTCGAGACAGAGATATCCTCGTTACTTTCAATCGTGGTGCACCTGTTGTGGAATCAACGCCTTCTGTACCAAACGTACTTGAGGAATATCCACAACATGAGTACAACCTCTAGTAACATGGTATCTATGGAGAAATATAATCAGGGTTTGCTTTCATGAACAAATTTCTAGGGGCAGAGTTAAAAAAGAACCTTGATCAATATCTTCATCTCTAGCTTCACACAAGGTCATAGCACGGAAGTCGTTAACTTACTTTGATGAAGCTATTACTATAATGGACACAGGTCGTAGAGACAATGAATACATTGATTGTCAGGTTATCCTAATTTTCAAGCCACTACTCGAAGGAGCAGAGAAGATCAGAAGCTCCTAGCTGACATAACCCTATGTCGGAGAAAATATTGAAGACTCAAATATCAGTAAACTAAGAGGATAACCTTTCAATAGAGAAAAATTAGTCTCGAACTCTCGGGGACTTGAAGTTTTCTTCTTAATTACTTTCTGGAGCGCTCGACTACAAAATTAGGGGAGACTATAGCACATCATCAACTCCAACGTATTCGTAAAAAGACTCGAGATTTGCAAGGATCCTTCTCCGATTATCAAGAACCTCCCCATCATATAGAGGCATTGATGATACTTCATCCTCACACTGGGGACCGGAAGGATCCATATATCCAAGGTTATTACGGCTCTCTATTAATTCAACTGGTCACCATACAGCGAACGTGTTCTCATATTACTTACTAAGATGACAACAAGAATCTACAAATGGTAAAAATACTTTTTAAGACGAGTGGAAACACAAATCCGGCGTGGATAACTTCTGAAGTACCTACTAGAAGAATGATGTTATCTTGAGGAGATCTTATAGTCATCCTCGAAATATTATCACGGTTTCATTTGAATCTGTATCTATAGTAAAATACGTTAATCTTTAAACATTGTGCCCCTAATATCTCCAGCAAGCCTTATTTAGAATGAGCATGGGGACTTGCACTTGGAAAGGGAAAGTCTCAGCCTTACTCTCTTCATATGGTCGTGTTTACAATGAGCATTGTGACCCTCAAGAAGCAGAGCCATACATAATACTCTTCAACTACGTCTCTCCAAGATTATGATTGATGGCATTAGGGTCTTCAACTCGCACATGGATTGATGTCTCCATATCAAACGTCCATCCCACACTTTGTCTAAACGACTATGTATACATTGTAGAGTTCTATAGGGAAACGCTTCAAAATCTTTCCAGAAGCTTGCTTACAAATCACGAGCGGACTTGATCAGTCTCATGTATAACTAGTTGAAGTTCGGATCCTCCGCATCGATTAACATCAACGACTAAGCCTCATGAGCATGAATCCCTTTAGACTTGTACGCTCACAGAAGATGTCTCTAAGCTCATTTTAAAGACTACGACGTTCACATAGAGGATATACATTACATGTTTGGTACATGTCCAAGGCTGGGGACTGATTTCAAATATCTTCCATGCTTTAAGTGTTCTTTGATCGGGAACAAATATCTCTACCAATACCTCATCGATACCCGGGAATGGGCAGTAACAAAGAAAAATCCTGCATTACAACAAATAAAACCTCTGCTCCAGCACGATCATCCACCCGCACAAGCCTGGACATTTCAACAGTAAAATGGTTAAAGACTACGTTTGCACATCACCAAGTGGGAAGGGAGTTGCTAACTAGACACAATGATCATAATACTTATATTTTGTATAGGATGCTACAACCTTCAATGCAAACTGAATACGTCTATTATTGGTACCAACTGGACACGATCATCTCTTGTACCATTTAATGTGCTTGCCTCCTCCACCATTCAGAAGCCAACTTGCAGATCCAGTTGATTCGTTCGACCTAATTGATCCATCCGCCCCTATCCTAGTGTTCACGCTCCATGAAAGTCTTCATCTCCATCCAGCACCAGAGGACGCGCAAACATAGAGCAAGAGTAAAAATTCACATACGAGCTCGTTATAAGGGTTTAGTTGGGTTGCCCCCATTTAACCTTAGGCGGACTCCCTTTAGTGGATGTTCCCTATAAATCTTGATCGATGTTGTCCCGTACCTTTGACCAGGACGACTTTATCTAGAAATACTCTCTTTTAGATATGTCATCATCCAAAGAGGCGACAACATAAAAGATATGCAGACTGGATTGCATCTACTAATGCCCTCCGAGAGTCTTCACATCACTAGGGCACGACACGACGATCCGGAGGCGAAATTACCTGATTTTCTTCCCTCAAGAGTGGGTGTATTAGTTATGGCGAGATAAAGATATTAAGGCAAACTCTACTTGGTAAATATTTTTCTGTAAGATCAATGCCCCTGCATCTCAAGATGTTAGGGCATTGTCCGGTCAAACCCACTAGCGTACTAGTTGTCAGTTTTAGGTGTCAAAACTCAATTCTTGATTTAGCCTACTAGAGTTTAGATTTCGGAAATGAGATATAGACAAAGTAGTAGATACCTTGAAGACGAAGACTGTGAAGACAAAGAAGACATCAATTATTCTTCATTGACAAAAGGTTAGTAGGAGTTATGACTTTATGGATATTCTTCTATTCTACTTTCTCTATTCTTTCGAAATATAGTCGACTACTTTAGTAGTGATAATAGCGATTGAGATCGTATTCTTGTGTAACGTGGCCTTGTGTCATGACCAGTGTTTGATCCCACAAATACTGTGAGTACAAGAATGTATGAGATAGATTCGACGCCATGTGTCCATTGCAATGGTTTGCTTGCAAACTGTTAGTTGGATATGGATGAATCTAAAGGAGTACTCTTGAGCAAAGAGTCCATGGATCACAGCTGAGGACGTTCTCACGTCTAAGTTCTGGCTCAGCCCAGTACTTCCAGCGGAATCCAGATTTGACCAAATTTGACAGACAGACGGTTCCCGAACCGGTTTGGGTACCAGACACTTGGGAATTCTCTTGAGTTCGAGATGTCTATTTTGTTCACGTACCAGTACGTGAACCTGACGTGGTCATCTCACTGGTTGTCGAATTTAGTGTATATTCTTTTAGAATTTCACTCTGAGTCAAATTCCAAACTCCTTTATCTCTTAGATGGACTTGTGTAAAACATAAATACCTTTTGTGTTCCATCTAACGATCCTCAATGAGTCAATAAGATAAGATTATCTCTGGTCTGTTGGATTTCTATCTTGAAGTGTTTTTGAGCCAACAAAACACTTGGCAGATAATTCTAAAAAGAATTCCAATTGAGATTAATCTCTATTACTTGGTTGGCAAGTTTAGGGTTTCCTTAACTTGTGGGACAAGTAATTGATTGCTTAATTCCAAAGCAACCTATCTTATTGAGTGCTATAAATAGAGGTGTCTACGGACAAATACCGCAAGCATCAAGCATACGTGAAGGTCCTTAGGGAAGGTAGCGTAAACTCTTTTCACTTCGGTGAATGCTTGTTGTGGTATAGTCATCCTCTATAGGTTGCAGCTCCTCTGGGAACTCCCTACGACTATAAAGACTTCTCTTGAGAGTTGGGAAGCACAGGTAGGAGATTGAAACCATCTTTGGTTGAAATCGGATTAACCTGTAACCTTGGTAACCTGATCACGTTCTTGTCTATTCTAAAGTCCGTCTCTTCAGATATACGGCTATTCAAGAACTGATACGTTACTCAACAAGGTTGGAAAGGTAGCAACGCACGGCTGCACTCGGTGTTGTAAGACCTAGTTGGCTCCAGTTATATAAGTTCCTTAAGTGGTTCTTAGTGTATAACTGAGGTAGATTCGAATTGGGCATTGCTTACTTGGTTTGCGTGTCAGCCCCGATTCAAGAAGTAGATTTCCGTATGACCTGGATTTAACAATCCGAAGGAAGTCATCTTGTGTATGGTAAACTGATAGAGGACAGTTACACCATACGTCAACAGTTTGGTTGAAAAGCCAGTATTGCTGACACAAGCCTTTGGCATCGGTCAAAGCAACTCCTAGGCCTGTAACGGACGTCAGCTAGGGGAATCAAGTGCGTGACGATCTGTGGGGGATCCAGAGACGTAAGGAAGGCGACAGTAGCCAATTCGCTTGGAGGGCTTGAGTTGGTCTCTGCTACATCCCAGACCGAAGTCTTATAGTAGGCTAGTGTTTGTAGTCAGTTTGTACTGGGCGGTGTTCAAACTGGACGAGGTCCCGAGGTTTTTCTGCAAGGCAGTTTCCTCGTTAAAAAAACGTTTAGGGTCTTGTGTGCTTTTACTTTCCGCATTATAACTCTGATTTATAATTAAAGCACCAAGTAGTACGTTATTTGCCTAACTGTCGAGATTATTCCAGTTAGAGGTTTGGATATTGATTTTTGAGATCGTCCAGACTTTAACCATAAGACTCACGAGCCAAAACGAAAAGTTGGTAGTATTTCGGTACCCCTTCTTTTTCACAAGATAAAAGCGGATACGTATAACGAAGTGTTCAAAACATGTACTCAACGAGCAATAAGGTATTATTTCCCATTGAGTAGGGGACTTAATGTAGATGGTGGGTTTTGAACACATATAAATATGAGTCCCATGTGCTAGTTACACGAGTCATTTGGGGAAGAAATCAACTTATATAGGTCTCATTAAGGGGTTCAAGCATACATCAGGCTCTAGAGGCCACCAAAGACATGGCCACAACCTCAAGACTTGCAGATCCTTAAACATGGGTCGTGCCCTCAAGGTTCATTCATTTCCAAGACGCCTCCTCCTCCAGAGAGGCCTTCGTCTCCCAAGACGTGCTCTCCTCCGGAGAGGCCTTCGTCTCCCAAGATGTTCTCTCCTCCGGAGAGGCCTTCACCTCCAGAGACTCATTCGCTTCTTGAGACATCTTCGCCTCCAGATATGTGCTCACCTCCAGAGAATACTTCGCCTTCTGAGACGTCTTTGCCTCCAGAGATGTGCCCGCCTCCAGACGTACTCGTCTCCGGAGACGTGTACACCCTCACCAAAAGTGACTCAACCTTACCAATCTTTTACCATGACTAGATGAGCTCTCCTCGAGCCCTAGTTCATGACTAGCTGAGCTCTCCTCGATCCCTGGTCGCATGGCTAGTTGTGATCTCATCGAGCCCTGGTCGCTTATTGTGAGTCTTAACCGCTTGTTGGCAGATAACTCACTGACTAGTTGTTGCTTCCTTAGAGCCCTGACCGCTTGTTGGTTGGCTGCTGCTCTGCTATGAGCCCTAGTCATCAGTGGCACTGATCCCCCACTATAGTCCTGACCGCTTGTTGGCAGACTGTATTCACTTGTGGCCACACGTGAATATCATACTTGATAGATGATCTTATCTTCATCAATAAGTCCGCACACATGACATACTTCTAGGGTTTACTAGAACTAACAGTAATATCCCTATATACGCGTATCCACAAGATTTACAGCTGGAGAAGACTAATCCTTCGACAATCTAGCTAAAAGTCTTCCTCGATAACCGCTCCACATGGTTTATCCCAAACACCTATCAACAAAGCTTATCTTATCAAGACTAGTTTTAACTTATCTCTTCAGTGAGAATATCTAGTCAAGGGTATGACTCATCAAGTCACAGTCAACTACTAAGGCTTGGTCGTCTATTCTTCTCCTCAAGTCTCATCCAGATGAGCACCATTCTAGCATCTGAGTCAACTTGACAAATACACGAAAGACGATTAAGTCGCATGGGGGGTACAAATTAGGGTTTTGGTTTGGTGGTCTGCGGCAAAGAAACAAAGAATTAGTATTAGGAAACTTGGCTATTTTCAAGGAAAGTTGGTAGAATTCCTGGTCTTTCTCAGCTCAACAGATTGACTATATCCCCGCATACTCCAGATAGCCTAATCCTTTACACTTATTGCGGATCAAGTGTAACTTCGCCTCTATAAATAGCTACCTCTATTCTCACTTTCAACAAAACAATTTCTCTCGATAACTCTCTCAGAGAAATAGCCTTCTTCCTAAAGTGAATAACAGAAACTATACAGAGTTTGATTAAACACCACAAATCTGTGATTTAACCACCATTGATTACACTTGATCAACTTCTTCTCCTTTGTTTCCCTCCCTTAAACCAACCCTAATCCTTCTCCTGCGACTGAAGCACTGCTGGAACGGTCAGTGTGTCTGATTTAGGCTAGCAGTGTTTGAACTTGACCTTCGTACCCACATCAAACATCTCACACACACACACCATTATTTTATTCATTTACCGTTTTAACCCTTTATTGTTTTTACGTTAAAACAATTTGTTTACCCTTTTTTCTTAAAGTATTGTACTAAAACTAAAATTTAATTAATCAACGGAGGAACTCTTCAAATAAGTCTGACATGAGGGCTATCAACACAATCATAAGTTAGCCAAACTTTCCTACTAAACTTTGTCAATAAATTTCTATTGAGAACTCTTCAAATTTGTTTACCCTTTTTTTTTACCCGGCTTATTACAATTTCTATTGAGAAATCTACAGTTCCACCTATTAAAATCCTGCAATTTGACAGCAGCATCCGCCGGAAGATCCGCATTCTCCCATGCAATATTGTTGGTGGCCTTAATAAAAGTTTGCAATTCCTTCAAGATCTGTTTCAAATATTACATCTCGTAATCTCAGCTCCCAGCACCAATTGACTGCTTCATGGATAGCTATGCAATATGTATTTCAGCACTTCATGTATCTCAAATGAATCTTGCCCAGCATCTTGCGAAGGTACCTGCAGAAATTCTAAGTATTGGACCAACAATAGCTAAACCAGTTTCGCTCGAATAAGAAGCATCACAAGTAAATAGACAAAATTGTATCATGGGCTTCTGTGTAGCAATCTTTTCATATACATATGGAAATTCATGGCTTTATCTACACATGATTGGGGTTAGCGATTCTGAAATATTACTTCGCGACGTTCTTTCCAGACCAACCACGAAACAATGAGAAAGATTTAACCAACTCTCTTCTGTAGCTTGAACGATGTCTTGGTGGAAATTGATACCCTGCAATGCTTGAAATGTTTCACACATATTTTCTTGAGAGGACTGAAGAATGGTATTACCACCAGATATAAGCATTTATACACTCTTGGAGAAAGGACATTGAAATAGAATATCGTGAGTAGTTTTGATACAGTTGTTGCACAAAGGACACATTGAGTCTACATGATGTAGCACAACATAAATTCTTTGACTCGTGGGGGAGTATACTAGAAAGACATCTCCAAAGGATTTTTTTAAACTCTTGACCACATTTGAAGACCCCAAATACCCGTCCATTTTACTTCGGTACCTTGAATATGAGTATTCTTATTGAGGTATTTAATATGTCTTCTTGCATCTTGTTATATGCGGATTTCAGAGAAAAATTCCTGTGATTTGTGAGGTTCCATATCATCTTGTCTTTACCAAATCTGGGCATCCTCATTTTAAGAATTAACGAGGTTGTTTGATTACCAAACAATGAATATATAAGGTTTTGTTTTCGTTTCCCTGTTTGAAGTATCAATGAACTCCCTTACCCAATAATAATACCCAAAAAATCCATGTTTTGTTAGTACTTGTAGGATTTGGTGTAGGAGGAACATTAATACCAATAATCCAACTATCTTTCCATATCTGAATATGTTCTCCAGTATCTTACTTTCAACAACTATTGTCCTTCACAAACTCTATATTGTTTTGTATACCTCTTCATGTCCACAAAGTCTTTTTCTTTGGTATTGCTTGAAGCAGATCATCTTTTGGGAAGTACTTGGCCTTTAGTGCTTTTCCCCAAAGCTTATCGGGGTTCGTACAAATTCTCCTATAGCAAGAAACTAGCTAAGTTCAAGGTCTTCATGTTTCTAAAACCCAAGCCGCCTTTAGATTTTGGGAGACAATCCAAGAAGTGAAACATATACCTTTACTTTTTTCTTACCCCACCGAAATTGGGTTTGTAATGAGTTTAACTTATTGCTTGTGGTGTCTGTCATTTTGAAACAACTCGTGGAGTGCACTGGAATTGCATTAGTGATATGCTTAATCATCGCTGCTCTTCCGACATCAATTAAGTTTTTTCTTTTCCTAAGATTTAACTTGGATTGTGCATTATCCACTAAGTTATAGAAAAGTGTACCTTAGATCCTCCAAGAACGAGAGGCATTCCCATGTACCTTCATTGTTGTTCATTTTCTGCACTTCAAGTCTTCTTTCCAAGGCCAACCTTCGATATAGATTGGAGCCGAAGTATACATTTGACTTATTGAAGTTGATAGTTTGCCCTGAAGCACTGCTGAAAGCATCAATAGTGGCCAAAAAATTGTTTTCATTGTGCACATCTGCTCTTGTGAAGAGTAGGCAGTTGTCAGCAAAGAATAAGTGGAAAATCGAATGAGCAGTTCTTGCATCTTGAATGACTTTATTATGTTCAGCAACAAATAGTAATCTTGAAAAGGCTTCCATCACGATAATGGACAAGAATGGAAAGAGTGGGTCCCCTTGCCTAATCCCCCTTGTAGGTTGAAAGGACCTACAGGGAGATCCATTGAGCATAACTGAAATAAGTGTGTTGCTTATGCGTTGCTTCACAAGGTTACACCGTGCTTCTGAAAAATCCAATTTCTTTATTACATCCATGAAAATTTTCATATTCGATTTCATTAGTTTGTATTTTGAAAATGAACTCACTGATGAAAATTTTCAAACATTACTTTATCGGTTTATCCTTTTTCATAAAGTATTGTACATGTATACCAAAAATTACAAGCCAGTTTCATCGTTTTCTCAATTATTGTCTAATTTTAGTTTATAAGGTATATGTTATAAAATTGCGGTAAATGGTAACAAAGTCGATGTTGTTGAGAAGAATTCGCAGGTGCAGAATCAGGGACACGGTTCCCCCGGCTGTAGCCATCCCCAAAAGCCCGAAATAAACATTTTTTTGACTACCTACTTTTACCGAGCCTAAATATTATGTGGTAAAATTAGACTTAAGTCTGAATTTTGAAATTGGCCAGGCCTGAAGTTTAAAACGTTTTTCGAATAATAGATTGCAACTAGAAAACTAAATGAAACTTAAAATGATTATTCACTCTGATTCGATTGGCTGTATCAAAAAAATTGCGCTTAAAATACCACAACATATATAGTTTTTTTTTATTGGATGGTCACTGCCCTTATTATTTTCCGAAAATCAATACTTATAGAATATTTTATGAGCATTGAACACTCTTTTAGAATGAAGGAAGACTAGCAATTCTGTATAATTTAACCCTCCCTATGGAAGTCTTTCAACACTCTGTCACCTTGGACTTTTACACACTTGTTCTTGTTGGAAATCTTGCAACAATTAAGATAGATGTTAGATGTATCAAGTAATATATAAAAGACTGAATCTTAAACAAACCCTAAGCGCTTCTACGAGGACAGAGCCGCCTGTTCAACAAAATGCCCTTAACACAATAGCTCGCGGGTACACTCAAAGAGAGTGATGCTATACCCCTACAGCGAGGATGTGTCCAGGATTGAACTGCCCGATGTGTGAATGTCAGCACAACAATCAACACCCAATCATGAACTTAGCTACGAAGGGAGGAAGGAAATAAACAAGCAATGTGCGCAAAACAAAACAAGAAGAGGGGAAAAGAAGACGGGATAGTAGCCGCTTCTGGGATGATTAGAGAAGAGCAAAACGTCTTGTATTTATAGGAGAGACTATCAGGGTTTTCGTCTAAGGTTACTTGCAGAAGAATTTTCGATTACTTGTAAAACAAGGAGAAAAAATTAAGCGTTAGGGAAACTCATGTAAATCAGGAAATCGGATTTTACCCAAAATAAAACTCCTCTTCACCGCGTGAAGGTTTTCTCCCATAAATAAAAATCCTTAAA
>JAJJMA010008765.1:0-25334 GCA_023529015.1 Papaver nudicaule | reverse complement strand
AAACAATTACCCGTTTAGAAGAAAAATTTAACATACACACATGTGCACATACATAGATAATTTGCCGTTTGGACAAAAACGAGTATACACGAGTTATAGTCTGCGGCATATGGAGAAATGAAAGTTTGGGTGGTAGATTGTCTGTCTTCTATGTCAATATTTGTTGCAAACGATAGAGAAGTTCTACCGCATAATCTTCTCTTATTCTTCTTCTTCTTCGTACTGAGATCACTTCTTCAAAAACTTAAATTTTTTTCTTCAAAATAGTCTCATTTGGAAGCTATCCATGGTCCTCAAATTTACTAATATTTAGTATCTATCATCAAGTGGTCTATCCTTATCCATATCTTAATTGCTTTTGAGTTTCTAACCATTTTATTTCATCACAGGTAGAAACTGTGGGAGTACAATTTTTAAAAAATAGAGAAAATAATAATCAACACAATTTGATCAAAATCATTTCAATTTTTTATAATTCTTATATATATTTTTAGACCATTCATGGTGCACACTATGCTCCTCAAAGAAAAATTCTTTCTCCAGTCCCCACACAAACAATCTTCACATGTTACAACAGTGAAATGGAATTGGTACCTAGTGCTTGTTGGTAGCATTCCTTAAAAATACATTATCAAATTCATATGTTGGGGCAAAAATCATTGATTGTTTTGTTGATTGTGACCACATATCAAATGTGTGTACCCCATTAGAGACTCATAGCAGCAGTACATTAGAATACGAAAACGCTTTTCGCTGCCCAAAAAGGGCAGCCCAAAAACGGACCAAAGAGAGAATAGAGTGAGAAGAGAGAGAGTGTGGGTCCCAACATCGAAAATCCACCACACAAAAACCCTCCCCTGCTAATCCTACGGACCTGGATGGTGCCACATCACGGTCCGTTTTTGGGTACCCTTTTTTGGGCCGCCTGTAGCAGCTCCGATTAGAATACTCGAGGAAGGAGGATCCATAAAATTAGCTGAGTGGTTACAGGTGGGCTCAGAGAATTTGACATCCTTTCTAATCCCATTCACCCACTCACACATAAGTGAACAAAATCACGTTTCATTTCACCATTCAATCCCCAATCATTCATCATCTAACGGTTAGAAGCATAGCGTATCCTCACCTACCAAGAGATGGGTGAATGAAATGTTAAACAAAAGCGGATAATGTTTACGCAAGTTCTAGGGTACAAGACGGCGCACTCTTTATCCAGTAGTAGAAATTCTCTGGGGTAGAATGGTCATTAAAGGAAATTTTCAGGGATAGAAATGGGGATTTAGTAAAATACTTAGGGGTAGAAATGTCAGTTGAAGAATTTAACTTGTTCTGACAAGCAAACCATTTAAATCCCCCGTCTTAAGCAAAAGTGGAGAAGAAGAAGAGCTCAGAGACTCAAATCATTTTCTCCCTCTCCCTCTCTCTCTGAAATTATTTTCTAGGGTTTTCTGATTTTTTCTCGAGATTTCTCAGATTTTGTGCGATTTTGTGCGATTTTGTGTCTGGTAATGCTGTAGAAGACAATGGCGTTTCAAGAAAAGAAACTAATCAACGATCCAAATGGTTTGTTTCTTCATTTCCAATTCGCTGCATGTTTTCTTTTCTCTCTTACTTCGACTCACCTTCTTCTCGTTGTTAATGGAGATTTTAAATTGTTTTAAGAGAATTTTTGTTGATCCATTTTTCCATTTTTTTTTTTTTGGATTTTTTTGGGTGGTTTATCGTTGAAAATGTACATTGTTTACTTATGTGTGGTGAATCTGCTGATCGAGTTTTTGTTGTTGTTGTTTTTGGTGGTGTAGATGTGGTGACTGAGTTCATCGAAGGTTTAATTGAAACTTATCCGAACTTACAGTACTTGGATGGTTTTCCTCAGGTTATTATTATTCTCTCTTTCTCGGCGATGTTCTTGTTTATGGAATCGGTTAATCGGATACAAATTTGATGTGTGTTTTTGTTTTGTAAGTGTAGATTAAAGTTGTTGTGCGTGCTGATGTTTCAAGTTCGACGTATGACAAAGTGGCAGTAATCTCAGGTATAAGGATCATATTTCTTTCTTGGACTCTACTTATACTCAAGACTAATTAGGATCTAACAAATTTGGTGGAAAAAAATTGCAAATAATTGGATACAGGAATCTGGTCAAAACAGAAAAGAATTGTGATTGCAAGTATTTTAAGAAGAGTAAAATGATAAAGAAACTAACCAATTGATTTAGGATTTTACTTTAGGATGTTTTTATGGGAAGCTGCTACTGATTCTAGTAAAGATGTCTAATGATATTGAACAATTAAGAGTTAAGACTCACTTATGCTCAAATGCTTAACAAAGAATTGTGTGGTTAAGCTCCCTGCAAGTACTCGATGTCTTGTGCAATTAGGAATACATGGTTTGTGTGAACGGACGATCTCATGGAAGTGTTAGTGAAGATCAGTCAAGTGAACTGCAGTCTTGGAGTGAAACCTTATGGCTAGATTATTTTTGTTTGCAGGTGGTGGTAGTGGACATGAACCTGCTCATGCTGGATTTGTGGGTGAAGGAATGTTGACAGCAGCTATTTGTGGAGATGTTTTTGCCTCTCCGCCAGTGGACTCTATCTTAGCTGTACAGTGTTTTTGTTTTTGTGTTTATACTTGCAGTTATGTTCATAATGACAAATTGTTGCTTGATAAGCTCGACTTGAACCTCTTAACTTACTGTCATATTGTTCACTGTAGGGCATCCGAGCTGTTACAGGTGTCAAGGGATGCCTTCTCGTTGTCAAGGTAGTGTCACTATCCACAAATATTCCTGTTGGCTTAATGACATTTATAGATCAAATTTTCGATGTGTTAGTGATGATAAATCTTCTCTCCATTTTTCAAGTAATTATCTTAGTATCATGTGTACTCACTTTATTCCGTTATATCTCATAAAGATATGTTTAGATAGAGTTGTATTTCTTTAGTCACGAGGTTTACCATTTATTTCATTGGCAGAATTATACCGGTGATCGGTTAAACTTTGGTTTGGCAGCTGAGCAAGCTAAATCTGAAGGTTATAAAGTAGAGGTATAAGTTCTTGTCAGTTTATCTCGAAGTAATCCGGCAACCAGTATTTGTGGTTAACTAATAAACAGAGATTTTTACACCTTGTAGATGGTTATTGTTGGAGATGATTGTGCTCTTCCACCACCTCGTGGCATTGCTGGACGAAGAGGTTTGGCTGGGACTATTCTTGTTCATAAGGTTGCCGGGGCCGCTGCAGCTGCTGGTAGAGATCTTGCGGACGTCACTGCTGAAGCAAAGAATGCTTCTCAATTGGTTGGAACAATGGGTGTTGCTTTGTCAGTTTGTACACTGCCTGGACAGGTCACATCAGATCGTCTGGGCCCAGGGAAAATGGAGCTTGGTCTTGGAATTGTAAGTGAAACATGTTATGGTTAATCCAAGTCAGTTTTGTATATTCTATTTCTTGATGTGTTTAATTAGGCAAATCATTTGGGACCTAGAGCTGAGAAACTTATTTGTTATCCCTTGCATATACACCTAAGAGGCTAAGGCCACTTGATCATGTTAACCAGACGATTTGTTTATTTTGTACTGTTCGTTTGATTTACATATACCCTTTAAAATATCCAATGCTTCAAGGTAAAGAGATTATTATGCTTATGTCATGACATATGCCACAATTGACATTGTATTATAACCTGCATTCATGTTTCAGCATGGAGAGCCTGGTGCTGCGGTGGTAGACCTTCAACCTGTGGATATAGTGATTTCTCATGTTCTCAAGCAAATATTGTCAACGGTGTGTTTCAACATTAACTAGCTACCCTGGTCATATATTATTCATGTCAATCATTCTGCATATGAATCCTTCTTCAAATCACCTTTCAGTCGAACAAAGCATTCTTGGTGTTTGACTTCATATCTGAGAGGAAAACATGACCTGCAATTAATATTGAAACTACAACTTATGCAGATAATTTTAACTTCTATTGTAGTATACGATATATTAGGTTAAGAAACAACCATAATGTTTCCATCACATCTTGTTGCAGGAAACTCAATATGTGCCGATTACAAGAGGGAGTAGAGTCGTGCTCTTAATCAATGGGTATGTCCTGTTACTCCGATTTCATGGTTTGTAAACTTTGACAGGGGTTTGGGAGTAGGAAACTCTTCGCTTCTAGGAATACATGAGTATTAATTAGTACTTTACTAGTTTAGTGGATATCAGCTGGAGTGCTTAAACATGTTGCATGCACATTTTACTTTAGCAACAACTCTTAGAACCAGAAGTGTCCTGGTACAGTTTGGCTACAATTGTGTTAGCATATGGTATCAGCTCGCCAGTTACACAGTATATCAGACACCCGTACACGACTTCTGACATAGCCATTCAGTATTTCTAGCACTGAACTCACTTATGCCGAAAGCTGCTAGAGCATGTCTAGGAGACTCCTGATTGGTATATGCGTGAAGTATAACTGGAACTGTGTTAGGTTAACATTACTCTACTGTTATGAAACCATGGTAACAAGTAACACATCATAATGATTCTGTATACTGTTTGGACCAGGCGCGGTAGTAAATATGAACTAAATTAAGTATGATTGAAATGGCATACTTAATTAAAAATGAATATTAATTAAGTAGTCATGGTATAATGAATATTCTTAGATCATGGTATCTTTCCTAACGGTTATGTGCCAATCGTCAGATATTTCTCCATCACCATGATATCATCTCAAATGGCTGAGTTTATCTAAAATTTGCTTTTTGATCGATTGTCACTATTACATGTGGAGCCATGCATGTAACTGCTTACTGATTAATTTGCATATGCATGTTTCAGTTTTCTGACATTTGGGCTAATTTGCTAAATGCAGATTAGGTGCCACCCCATTAATGGAACTGATGATTGCTGCTGGAAAGGCAGTTCCACAACTGCAGTTGGAACATGGACTGGCTGTTGACAAAGTGTATACAGGGTCATTCATGACTTCTCTTGACATGGCAGGTTAGTAATCCCACCGAAGTAAGTTTTTGTTCACTAGCAAGCTTATCGTTAATGATCCCGTGTTTATTCAATAGGATTTTCGATATCCATCATGAAGGCGGATGAATCAATATTGAAGCGATTGGATGCTCCAACTAGGGCTCCTTCATGGCCAGTTGGCGCTGATGGTAAGATTCAGTGGATCATCTTGTGATTTTTGTTTTTATCCACTGTCCCTTAATGAAAGGTTCATGCTATTTTTATATGTAATTGCAATTTGGTAAGAACTAAAAATTCTTCTGACTGATCTTGCCAAATTTGTTCTTATATGTGTTGCGGTATCATCTTCACCACCAAATATACCTACACTGTTTTTCTTTTACTTTGAGCTGATTAGCAGTATTTTGGCTGCAGGAGTTCGCCCACCTGCTAAGATTCCTCTCCCAGTTCCACCATGTCATTCAAAAAAGATTGATGAGGTAACTGTTGGAGATATTATGTATAGATTTGTGGATTCTGAGAGATTAAATTCAAATTTTGCATGCTTTATTCCATTTCCTGTGCTTTTGTTTAGGAACCCAGTCGTCCAGAACAATTGAATGTGCATGGCATAATACTTGAGGCTGGTATTGAAGCTGCGGCTAATGCGATTATTGATCTCAAAGATAGTTTAAATGAGTGGGATGGCAAAGTGGGTGATGGTGATTGTGGGTCAACCGTAAGTTGCCCTCGGTTTTTTAGTTTATAACTTTATATGATGCATTGCGTGGCTTATGATCTAACTTAATGGAAGTTTTACAGATGTTTAGAGGTGCAATAGCTATTCTCGAGGACATGAAGAGCCAGTAAGTTCCATAATATTTTTCTTAATATCTCTTCTTTTTCTCAACTCCGAGAACATGCATGGAATGAACCACCTAAATGGAAGCTGTATTTAAGTGTCTGTTGTTGTATCGGTTTTTTGTGGACCAGAAGTTTTTATCCATTATATCTTGTTAATACTTTTTCCATTATTTCAGTGATTGTTGATCTTCATTTAAATTACATACTTATTGACTTGTGGCCGTGAAAAACTAGGGCAATTACCTTAAAAGAAATCCAGGGATGTGGAACATGTATACTTTTGAAACATATAAAAAGGCTAGGATTAGCTTAGTGTAGCTTCACATCTCCCGAGTATACATGAGGCTAGGGCTCGTTGTCCTCAAACTACTTAATTGGTTATTTTATCTGTTTCTGAAGACTTCCTGAATTTGTTTCGTTATTATGTTGGATGGGCTGTCAATTATTTATGAACAGTAACGGCTGTTGTCTTATTCACTTTTTTCCTCCTTGCAGCTATCCTCTGAATGATGCAGCAGAGACTGTAAATGAAATTGCATCATCCATCCGAAGGGTTATGGGAGGGACAAGTGGGATCATGTACCTCATCTATCTTATTATTTTTCAAGTTTATTTCCTTTGAAGTAAATATCTTATATTTTTGTTTCTTGGCTGTTCCTCAGGGATTTTGTTTCATTATTTGTAATTACTTGGTCTTTTTCTTTGCGCAGATATGACATATTCTTTAAGGCGGCATATGCAAAGTTAAAGGAAAATAAAGAAACAGTGGTCTTACCCAAACAATGTGAGAATATACTCTTATAACAGCAGAAAAAGTGCCATGTACCTGTCCTTCCTGACCATGTACTGACACATCGGCTGTGACATGGTCAGCTAATGAGTGACTGGCGGACACTTCAACTGTCTTCAGTGGTCAGTAGGATGGTAGTGTTAACCATATTAACCCCTCAACGAAAAGACGGTGTGGTCTTGTTGTCCAATGTTAGATATAGAGTCCATAAATTGTACTTGTTATTTACCATGTGGCAGCTGAAATGTGGTGCAACCATTGGTTGCCATAGAATGATGTCAGCTACTAATGTGGTGGTGAATGCCACCTGAACACACCAGTTCTTATAAACATCTACCTCGTTCTAACTAGGTATGATACAGGGGCTGGTGCACTTGAAGCATCCATTGCGGCTGTTAGCAAGTATGGAGGAGCAAGTGCAGGATATCGCACAATGTTGGATGCCCTTATTCCTGCATTAGCTGTTCTTCACGAGGTGACCACTTGCTCTTAACGTGTTCCTTTTAATATTTGAGTTTTGCTTTTTTGACTTATCCATCTTTTCTGACAACAGAGGTTGGATGCTGGTGATGATCCTCTTACTGCTTTTCTTCTATCGTCTGAAGCAGCATCGAGTGGTGCTGAATCAACCAAAGACATGCCAGCACAGGTCAGCCCTCTATAGAATCCTTTGAATGTGTCGCACATACTTATATCTGTAGAATTATTAGTCTTGTGATTAGAGCCCACAACTAAGATAGAAACTTAATTTGCTTCACCTATAAATCTGAAAAAGTTTGTTTTTCCTACAGGCGGGTCGTTCCTCGTATATATCACCAGAGATTCTTTCAACTGTTCCCGACCCAGGTGCCATGGCAGTAGCAGCATGGTACAGAGCTGCAGCCCTAGCTGTAAAGAACAAGTGCCAATAGTTGTAAGCTGAAGAATTCCTGGTGGAGCTTTTTTGTAGAATCTTTCTCCCTGGTCCTCTCGCTACAAATTTTAAGCCAAGTAAAAAGAAAATATATTTTAGTTTTTCTTTTTCACAAATTTTTTGTGGGATTGTATTACTTCATTGGAGGCTCTCCGCATATGCAGTTGTGTGTGTACAGCTGAGAGAGCGAGTTCCATCGAGTTCAAAAAGATTTTTACCGGGTTATTTTAGAAGTGATATACCCAAAACTGTACTTCATTATATCTTACAAATTAATTCTGAAACTTCACATTGACACTATTATGGTTTTTCTTGCAAATGCATTTACTCTTTTTTTTTTTTTTAGTGTTGTGTTCTTCAAGATCATCTACCCTCTTGTCTTCTGTTTCAAGGGGAGTTTGCCGAGTTCCTTTACAAATTTGTGTCCTGTTTCTCCATCATGGGTCTGGAAAAACAACTGAACTTTTTTGGTAGGTAGGAGTTTGTAATGGACAGAGAACAACCAGTTTTACTTCCGGTTTGAAAATCATACTGTACTCTTCAACGTATGAGCTTCGAGATTTTCCACTCAATGCTTAGACAGCAATCTTCATTGATTTGTTTTCTGCAATTCTCATTCCATAACCTCTTGTTAGAGCAAGCACTATGGTGACACCTTTTTGATGAATAGTAGGTCAAAAGACCTTAAATGTGTGTAAAACCTCTGAGACAACTCAAAATTTGGCTCATATGTGCTACAAGTTTTAAGTCGTTTTTAAGGGGCGTACACCGAGTGTACGCACCCTGCGGCCTTTAAGTGGACGCCGGCGTCCTTTCAGTGTACCCCCAGTTTTTGGCGCTCACTGAGTGGCTGTCCCTCGATTATTTTTTTGCTTGACTTTTTTCCCCTCACACCACTCTTACACCCCATCTAAACCACTATGTTGCAACGGTAAATTATGCTCCAACAGTCGGATTTGCTACAGTAAAAAATAAATCCGTTGGGAAGTGGGAACTCACTATAAAACCCCCCCACTCTTCTTAACTCAAAATTCATCCCAATAAATACATTTTGCATTGATTTTTCACTCTAACTCTTACTAAAGATTCTCACTTTACTCTTTCATTTTTCTTTAATATGGCTATGAGGTTTACTGTTGTAGAAGATGTTGCTCTTGTTCAAGCTTGGGTAGCTATCACTGTTGGCGCAAATGTCGGGATTCAGGACGGGCTCTTGAACAATGTTCTCTGGGACCGCATCTTTGATATTTTTGTCTTGTTCCACGATAATGGTGAGAATAACACTGGAAGGACCAGGCGAACGATTCAATGTCGATTTAGGATGATCAAAAGTGAAGTGGATACGTTTCTTATCGTTCTTGCTGATGTTCAAGCGCGTCATCCACAATTGTCTGCCCCCGATAGATACCTGTTGGCGAAGTCTGAGTATTTTGGTGAAACAGGAACCATCTTTAAGTTCGATGAATGCTACAAAATATTCAAAAACGATATCCCGGGATACGATCTTGATTAAAATCAACACGTTCATTTGAGTGAAACAGTACGAGTTGTGTTTACCAATTTCTTTTCAGAGTGTATAGTATTTTAATTTCCCTCAAAGTAATGACTATGTCATTTAACTAGTTTATATTTATTATTTTATTTGTAATTTCTGTTATGTAATCACAATCTCGTTATCAATGAACTCTTAAATTTTACCCTTAAATTATTATATTTTATTACAATTTTTTTTAAAAATAATAAAAAACTAGAACGGCTATAAATTTGAAAACATAACGGTAACAAAGAGAGTCGTTGGGTTTTATCACTATAAAACCCAACCCATCTAAACCTCCAAACTACAAATTCATCCCACTCAATACACATTTGCAAATTCGACATTTCAGTGATATCAAAGTTTCAAATATTTCTTAGAATAGTATGGGTTCTGCTTTTACCACTGCTGAAGATATTGCTCTTAAAATGCTTATATCACAAGAATGGCTGAGATTAACGCTGCCCCAACGTTGCGAGTTAATGCTACACGACCGTCCCAAGTTCTATGGCACAATATTCTTCAAGTCTTTCATAGGCTTAACAGAGGAAACCCCAATGGAAGGTCATGCATATCTCTCAGTGTTAGATATGGCAGTATTTCACGAGATTCTAAATTATTTGCCAAGTACATGCGTATGGTCACCAAAGAACAACCCTCCTGGACTGAAGAACAAGTGGTAAGTATCCTCACGTGGGTGTGTGATTCCAATTTACCCTTGTTTTTAAATTTTTTTCAGAAAGCCTACGCATCATTCCTATTTTTCGAAGAACGTGGCGAAGTATTTGCATTCGAGGGTTGCTATGACCTGTTGAGGGATAGTGAACCAGGTTATGCTCCCTAAGGTTTACCACAGAAGAATCAATGAAAGACTACGTCAACTTACTATTTCCACCTAGTTTAAATAATTTCCTTATGAAATGCAGTTAAAATCAAGTATTGTACTGTTTGTTTGTAAACTTCGATTCTATAATGTATTTCGAATTCCCTAACGACTATTTTCTTAAAGGCTAATATGTTCCCAACGGCTACTTCTCTAACGACAATTTCCATAACGGCTAAATTTTTAACGGCTATTTGTCATCTATAAATACCTAAAATGTTAGCAGTTTAAACACTCACATCCTCAACCCAATCAGAACTCTCATCATGGAATGCTCAAAGGTTGGTTAATTTATGTTCTTGAAATGTTCATTGTGTCATAGTTGTTCTTTTAATCATCTTGTTATTATTAAACTGCAGTGCTCTTCCGCCATCAAATGTGGAATTTGTCAATCGGAAAAACACAAAAGTGCTCTCTGTCCATGGATGTACTCGGCTAGTCCAAATAAATACTGTAATGGGTTCCGCAAGATTATCGAGTCGAATACACCAAAGAACCCTGCTAGGTTGTTTCTCAAGTGTCAAAAGCCAGAATGTCGATCTTTTCAATGGTTGGATGAGGCTATCCAGGGAGGTAAAACATCTAAAACGGAAGATTATTCCACTCCCAAGCAGTACAAGAACCACTCTTGTTACTCTTGTGGGGAGACTGATCATTGGTCAGGCAATTTTCCATGGGCAGGGTCTAAATGCCCCAAATGCAACGAAATATTTGAAATTCAATTTAGGGGTGCAAGTACAGATGGAGACAACAGGTATCTTGTTTGTGGCTCCTGTGGAAAATCTAAGAAGTTTTCCACCCTACTAGCGGGTAAGGCCGAAAACAACTATGCTTCACCTTCAACTGCTCCTGTCACCGAGCATGAATGGGCAGAGATAACTGTGAAATTTAATAGAACTTTGTAGAATAAAGCAAGGAAAAAGCAGTAATTGTGTACTGAACCATCAAATGCAGTTTATGTTGAAAATAAAGTTATTACAAACCATAGTTGTGTACTGAACGGAATATAATATAAGTTTTTAATTTAATTTTGAATCACTAAGTATCTTTAATCATCAGCCAAATTAACATCATCATAATACGAGTTCGAATACCGCTATGAATCGGTGGATGCATAACAATCAGTATCATCCGGTGGTTGGGTAGACTCATCATCTCCATCATCCGGTGGTTGGGTAGACTCATCATCTCCATATTCCTCTTCTGATTCATGGTCAACATCCATAGGCTGAATCAATGGTGCATCACCTTCAGCTATAGCGCCTGGTTCCTTCCCCAAATAGTCCAACCCGTGAGCATCGTAATAATTGAACTCAGGATCAAGGTCAGCAACCCAAGGAACTGCTTCATCATCATCCGAATCTGAAGACTCGTATGAATCAGTGGATGTGGGATCAGAAGAACGTGGCACAGGTTGTACATACTCTAAACCTGACCCCGAAATGCTCGACTCCACTAGGATATCCCGTTCTCCCCTTGCAGGACGCAAAGAAATGTGTTTGGTGAGATCAGCTCGCAACATGTGGTACCTCTCCGGATCAAGCAAATTCTTGTAATGTACCGCAAGGCCAGTGTATTCAACTACCGGCTCTGGAAGAACCTCACCCCATTCTTTGGCACGACGAGTATGCTCAACAGTCATATTATGCAAGATTACACAACATTTCATTATCAAGTTCATGTCACCTTCTTTCCAATACTTACATGGGGACCCAACGACCTTGTACACCGATTGGAGAACGCCAAAATCCCTCTCAACATCCTTCCTCTTTGCCATTTGATACTTGTTATACCTAACACGGTTAGGTATGTTCAATGTTACTTTATAAGCTTGTACAATTGTGTGAGTATAAAATCTGCTTATAGACTTTACACCCAACAACCAATCAATCTTTAAACCACCAATATGAACCCTAATCAAATAATCAAGGTGCAAATGTAAGGTAGAAGACACAAGGTGCGATGGATGCAATCTATATCACGAATTTATTACTTTCTTGGTGTTTGATTACATAAATCTCCATTAGAGAAGAGTTCTAGATCTAGATCTAGTTTTTGGAGAAGAAGATGAGTAGAGGAGAAGGATGTAGAGAGAGAAAGTGCAAGAGAAGATCCCTCTCTCCTAGGAGATATTTCCTTTATAAAGGAAATTTACACGGTAATTACACAAGTGCCATTATCTTAGCTACCAAGTAAAGGAGGTCTTCGGTGCGCCTCGTCTTCGAGTGTATGTCGGTTTATCTCTTCGAAGGACTTCTTCCTCGGGCTCGATCTTCACTTCGGGGAGGCTTTGGTCTCAAACTGGGTAGCTACTTCGGAGGGATTGGTGGATCGAGGCGGCATCTTCGAATGGTGGTCCACGGTTCGTAGTCTTAGTCTTCGACTATCTTCCGTGCTTCGCGTTCATAAGGTGTTGTCTTGCTCTTCTTATAGGATGATGACACGTGGCTCGTCCGAATTATGCCCCCACAGTTTGCTCCTTTGCTAATGGATGTTTCGAAGATTAATCCGTTAGCAAATTCTTCTTGTCATAATTGATGGTATGAGACACGTGGATTTGCGAGATTCCTGGAGTGTGCTGACTTGAGTTGTATCCTTCCATCTTCTTAGCTTCGGTACTTTGATTTGCTTCAGCATCTTCGAACTTGTAACATATGCGTCTTTGTGGAGTTGTCGAGGAAGTATGCTTGATTGAGTTGATTGCTATTCTTTTTTCGAAGGAGATAGATGTCATGGATTGACTTTGGTGCTTGCATAACTGGGCTTCATCGATGAGGTATGGTTACTTCAAGAATTTTTTGAACTTTGAGATGACCTTCCTTGGTGTATTTCGATGTAGACAGATGATTGCTTCATGTTGTAACTAGTTCGAAGGGTGGTAGCCGAGATGTTGTCGAGGTGTTTCTGTAACTGTGTAAAACCCCAATGGTTAGATCTTACACAGTACACCCAAATAAGATACACCAACATACACACAATCATTCCAAAACATATATCAACACAACAATCACAAGGAATATGAAAGAGATAAGAGTTAGAGATACTTGACAAGATGTTTTTACTTGGTTCGCCCCCTTTAAGTGAGGACTACATCCAAGGATTATCACTAGTATAAGCATAATTACAATTCTCTCTTTACCTTGCTAATCTTCTAAGTTTAATCTCTCAAACAAGAACCCTAACTTTAGTCTTGGGCTGTAGAGAGCAAGTATGGAACTTTTCCTCTCTCCAGACCAATCCCAAAATGTGTCCAACCCCTTTCTCCGTAGGTTAGTTCACTATTTATAGACCTTTTTACATGGTGGTATACAGCTAATACAAACAAAGTTGGACTGACACTATTTGTCACGACTCGCCGCCACACATACATCGGCGAGCTCGTTCCTTACTTTACAAACATTGACGAGAGAATCTTCTTGGGGATAAGGTTGATGACGCATCCTCCACTGAGTCAACCAGTCAACCTGACAATATATCCGTTATGACTTCTCTTAAATGCTCACCTAACTATCACCTAACAATTGGCGACATGTCTGTACTCGTTGGTCCCTTACTCGACGTAACCATGGTTCCTTCCATGCACACGCCGAGCCATACTATTCAACCCAAAGTCATATATCGCCCCTCCTGCTACTCGCTGATCCAGGATGTCTCAGCTGTACTCTTTTTATGCAGCATCTCCTCTAGGATGCTTTTATGTTGGATAGGTATTTTCTACCCTTACATTTTGCCTCTTTCATGTCCTAAGACTTCAGTCGCCGGGGATGAAACTTTTCTTATTCGCCGAAAATACCGCCCCACGTTCTCCACTAAGCTTTTTTCACGCCACACGTCTACTGCCATGCATCAGTTACTCCACGTGTCTTCCATGCGCTGCTTTCCCTTTATGACTGGTAACCGTCCATACCCATTATCTCCATTACTCCCTCAAAGCTCACAACCGTTATCGCCGGTTAGTTTTCCCTTTCTTCCTATAAATACCTGACTCTGCATCTTCTTCTCCCTTTTACCTTCTTTGCACGAGTTTATTTTTTTTCTTCTTCCTAAACCCTAAACCTTCTGCTGCTGTTTCTTTCCCCTGAGTCCTCATCTTCCTTCTTTAATCATCCAGCTCTCATCTTCTTCTCTTTCCCCTGTAGTGATTTCTTCTCCACTACCCTTCACGCTGATTTCTGCTACAGATTTGTTTTTTACCTTTTTCCGTTACCGATAACCACCAATCTTCATCTTTTCCGACTGATTTTCCACCGGTAACCACCAATCTTCATCTTTTCCGGCCACATTCAAGCTACTTTCATGGCTTCAACTGCTAAATCCTCCAGATCTAAAAGCAAAGCTAGCAAAGCCAAAGCTACTGACCAAAAGGTGCCAAATTGGAAGACTGATTGGCCTGGCTATTGTGCTCATTTCAAAGTAAAATTTCTTAACCCCAAAATCCATTCTCTGCCTGAGACAAAAAAGGCATCTGATCTACTATCTGTCGACGATCTCCTTCGATCAGAGACGAGTAATACTTGGGCCGCTGTTGCCTTTGGTCAGCTGAAATCTGGGTTAACATTTCCTCTTTACAATCCGAACAATACCTTTATCGTCGACCTTCTTGTGGCGATTAATAGAAGTCCCTTTCAGTTAACAGGGAATGCTATCCGAGCAATGACTGAGTGGAACAAACGCCGAGATGGACAGACTAACTATCCTTTGCTCGCCAAGCTGGACGCTCACAAACCTGAGGAGTTTACTGTGAAGAAATTCCTTGAACAATACTCTGTGGCTTCTTGCACTAGAAAGACTGATCCCTGGGCTGTTCGATTTACACCCAAAAGGAATTATCCTGCTGCAGACCTGTTACTCGCCGATGTCGAGTTCACAAGCACAGAAGAAAAACCAATTGTTCGCCACAGCTCTGAGGGCGACTTTTCCAATCTTCCTTGTCTCATCGACGGGCCCTGGTTACTAGGTTGGGAGGATGATGACAAGACTAAAATCTGAGAAGCTTTTTTGCCTGAGCACTCCCACCTCGCCGGGCATACCTTTTGGAATGTAGTCTGGCCTGACGCCGACAAGTATGCCAAGGATGAGAATGGCAAGTTTCTTAGAGTAAAGGATAGAGACTATGTCAGGCTCCCGGCTGAAGCAACTGCTGGAACAAAGAGAGGGCGAGAAGATACCGCCGACCCTTCTCAGGTAAATATATATCTATTCTAGCAGAGCTAGCAAAGATTCAACTGAAGGTCTAGAAACAAGCATTTTAACTTTAGCTTATTTTAAAAATGTATGCGAATATATTTTTAAAATATATATCTATATTTGCCTCTGCTTGATTCGAGATCTGATAGGTGTGTCTTTGGTGATGTTCAATTTGCAGCGCCCAAAGAAACCCAGACCATCTCCCGCCGAGATAGCTGAAGAGCTTCGCCGACTTGCCTCAGAGAATCTTCCTCCTCCACCAACTTCTTCTCAATCAGTTAAAGAGACTGCCTCTGGCCAGGAAAATCTTGAAACCATCGTCGATCAATCCGCCAAGGGTGACTCCATCATGCTCGTCGATCAACCTTTAAAGGATAGTTCTGACATACTCGTCGATTAATCTGCAAAGGATGGTTCTATCAATCCTCCCATTACGGAGAATATGGAAGACATGAATCAAGAAACTGAAACATATCCTAATAGCAATGATCATCTTGACATGGATTTGGGCATGCTTAACCTATCTGGTGGTCAAGATACTTCCAAACCATCTTCTTCTTCAAAGAATCCTAAAATTCCATATGTTCAACATGTTTCTGCTGCCTCAGCACTTGAGCCACATCTCGCTGGCTTAGTCGTTCTTGATAGGTTGCCTCGGCATCCTCTTACTCCTCAATCTACTAAAGGACCTGGAAGCTTGCAGCTGACTGCCTCTAATATGCTCGTCGAAGCTTTTGACAAGCTCAGTGTGGCGGATGACTGCACAGACCAAGAATATTTTGAGACATTGGCACAATACAGTCGTCCTGGGTTTGTTCATCACCCAAATTTCCATAATGCTGCAGCTGTCATCCCTTATCAAGAGCACTTCAACCTTTTCAACATGGTGAGTATCTTTTTGAGTTGCTTCATCTTTTCTAGCTCTGTCGCCGTTGGATACTTATGCTTACCCTTTGTACTTTCAGCACTTTCATCACTGCTTGAGTGTTGCCTCGGCTAATGAGGGTCTTGGCCGTGAGAACATTAACCTCAAAAATCAAATCAGTCAACTGACACATGATGCATTGGTGCGCGGCCAAGAGATTGAAAGGTTAAAGAATGATGCCCGAGAGCGAAGCCTGACAGTTACAACTCAGCAAAGTAAGTTTTCTCCATATCTCTTTCTGTTATGTTATTCTTCTTTCCGCCTTGTTCTTTTCGCCGACCCTTAGATTTCCTGCCTTCCAAGGTTGCATTCCTCCGATGACGATAGGCTTAGGCTAGCTGAATCCGAAATCGAGAGACTTAGTAATAGCAACTTTAAGCAGTGTAGTCAATTATTCACTTTCCTCAAGGACCTTAAATGGTGTCGCCGAGAGTTGGATCAGGATGTCGGCATTATAAGAAACCTCTGTAACACTTATCAAGATGCTCGATCGGAATTAGGCCAGGTGACTAGCCAACGTGATGATGCACTTCGCCGAGAGGAATTAGCCCTTGCTCCCAAAACAGAGGCCGAGACATGTCATAAGCGAGCTTCCTTCCTCTGGCAAGAAGAGAAATCCAGAGCTGATAAGCTAGCTTCTCAAATTATTAGCTTAAGCACTGAGAAAGAGACCGCCGAGTTTCAAATTCAACGCTGGAAAGATATGGCGGAAAGGCGTGAAGCTTTGACGATTGATTTGTATAAGCAATGTTCTACCCAACAGCGCCAAATAGAACAAATGTTAGGTCCGTGTGCCAATGAAAATTTTGAGTTTCATATGACTCAGTTTAGGGAAGCACAAGAGGGCATGCGAGGACATGTCCACAACCTAGAAGGTAGCTTTTATAGGGTTTACCCATAACTCATCATACTTGTGTTTGTTTTCCACCTTCTTTACCATGTTTCTTTCTCCTTTGCCTCAGCCACAATCCAGAGGTTAAGGAATGAAGCTGATCAGTACAAGGAAATCACCAAGGGCTGCCATGAACTCGAGATGAAGGTCCAGGAGCTTTCTGATGAGCTCAAGGAGCACAAATCTTGTCCTGACAAGATAAAAGATTTGTCTGAAAGACTCAAAGATCATGACTCTTGTGCCGGCAAGCTTGCAGATCTGAACAAGCAGCTTCTTGACCATGCTTCTTGTGCTGGCAAGTTCTTGAGCGCCCGAGACGCTCTTCAAATTGAGGTTGCCGAGGCTAAGGATGATATCCAATATTGGGAAAAGCGTCATAAGGATGATGTTGTTAGCGCTGCCTTTATCGGCGCTCAGGATTTTGCCTACAAGTTCTTGCCTCAGCAGGGAGTGGAAATTCCTTTGGCCTACCAACGTCCTACTCCTGAACAGCTCGCCATGCAAGAGAAGGCAAGCACCAAAGGAAAGGAAGTGTTATTAGAAGAAGAAAGTGAAGAAGAACAAGAAGAAGAAAACTACCAAGAAGAAGAATCTGAGGAAGAAAGTTCAGAAGAAGAAGTTGAGGATGAAAATCCTAAGGGACAAAATCAATCTTTTGATGTTGGTACTGGAAATGCAGGAGATGAACAACTCGGTGAGCAGACTTCAGGAATGGTGACTGTTAATGCTAGCCAACCAATCGTCGAGCAGAGCATAGAAGCGAACATTGCCGAAGTTAGCCAGTCTGTCAACGAGCCAATCGTGGAAAGTACTATCGCCGGTGCTATCCAACCTGAAGGTGCCAGAGCTGAAAATGCGGGCGAGGATGACCTTAGCGATCTTGAAGAAAATAAGCCCTCAACCCCAAAAAGTCCTTTTGCTGATCCTAGGTGTTGAAGTAGTCTTTCTTTACCCCTCTCACTATCTTTGATTTTCTTGTAATGAACCATTTCCCCTTTGAATGTTATTTTGATGAATGTTACTTTGGTGAACGTTGTTTTGATGAATGTTATCTTTATGTCTGTTGACATCTGCTTTCCATACGCAATTGTCCTTCTCCACACTTGCTCCTCTTTATTTTGTCTTTAAAGTCTTAACTTGCCATTGAGTGAAGCCCTGGCCCCGTACAACCAACAATTTCTTAACAATTGACTTAACAATTTCCCAGAGCGACAGGGTTAGACCCCAGCCGTAACCATTACTTGTGCCCGTCGGCGATCTAATATAAGTAGAATGGGTTGCCCTCATAGACTTTAATACACAACAGCTTTCGCCAGAGGTGATGCTACGGCGTAGACGAATTAACACACCAGCGGCACCGCCGATGTGATGCTACAGCAAAGGGATCCTTATTTCCTTACAAACACTTACAGATCAACAAGTAACACGACTGGTCTTACACTAAGCCTGGGTTGGACTAACTATTACGATTAGGTGCATTCACTCAATGGAAATAAGCTTCTGTATAAGAGATCTTGGCTCTTAGGTGATTTATTGATTTGGGCATTATGCCTTTAAAGATGGCACTTGGCCTTAGTACCTGATCAGGGTTTTTGTATGGCATTTGTTGCCTTGTGATTATTGGGCTTATATGCCTCTGTATACGGCTTTATAGCCTAGGACTGAGTGCTTTTGCCTCAGTCGATGTGCTCTTAGAGCTTTGAAATTTTAGCCATCACCGTAGTTAGATTACCCGATGGATAAAAAATGCGAGTGACACAATAATTTGTTAACGGGGTTCGGCGCCTGACGGCAAACCTACGTCCCCGGATCTTATTCGCTGTTGTTTTACATGAGCTAATAAGACTTCTTGGGTATTATGCCCGCCCAAGACTTCGGATTTTACATTGTATCCATCAAGGATAGTACTTCTTAAGGAACCTGGCGTTCCAAGGATGTTCAAGTTGCACACCATGCTCATCAATCAGTATATACGCTCATGGCCCATCCACTCTTTTGACTACGTAAGGGCCATCCCATACAGGTTCCAGTTTCCTGCATCCTTCTCGTTGAGATGGGGGAATTTCTCGAAGTATCAGCTCGCCGGGTGTATACTCTCTTGGAATCACTCGCTTGTTGTATTCTCTTGATAATCGGCGTGATAATTCTCCATGTGTGTAAGAGCAATCAGCCGCTGCTCTTCTAAGTCATCCAGCTTGGCGAGGATCAGATCTGTATTCAAATTCTTTTCCCATGCCTCATGCTTTGTAGTGGGCAGGATTACTTCAGATGGGAGTACTGCCTCAGCGCCGAAAGTAAGTAAGAAAGGAGATGCTCCAGTTGCTTCTCGAACTGTAGTTCTATATGACCACAAGACATTGTGCAAATGCTCACACCATGCCTTTTTATGCTTCTCCAGTCTTTTCTTCAGTCCCATTCCAATAGTCTTATTGGTGGCTTCTGCCTGGCCGTTACTCTGAGGGTATAAGGGAGTTGATTTTCCCAGTTTGACGCTGTAGTGAGCGAGTAGTTTTCTTATGTTGTCGCCGACCAGCTCCTTTCCATTATCGGTACATATTTCCGCCGGTACACCAAATCTACAAAATATGTTCTCCCAGATGAATGTGAATACTTCTTGTCCTGTTTTCTTCCTGATAGCTTTAGCTTCACACCACTTGGTGAAATAATCTGTCGCCACAATAATGTATTTCTGTTGTCCTGAACCTGTAGTTAGTGGTCCAATAATATCAATGCCCCACTTGGCGAAAGGCCAAGGGCTGAGCACTGAATTTAAAGATGTTGCCGGCGCCTTAATTCTTCTTCCATACAGCTGGCGTGGTTTGCATCGCTGAACATATTCCTTTGCATCTTTATTCATCCAAGGCCAGTAGTATCCCTGCATTCTGACCTTCAAGGCTAAAGCTCTTTGGCCACCATGATTTCCGCAGTCTCCTTCATGAATTTCTTTTAATAATTTATTGCCTTCTTCCTTGGATACGCATCGCAGCAGAGGTCCAGAGAATGACCGGCGATATAGGATTCCATCTCGGAGTTCATAGTTCGCCGAGCGACTGATGACCTGATGAGCTAAAATTTGATTTCCTGGTAAGGTTAAGCGGTCCAAGTAATACCGTATCGGCGATCTCCAGTCTGTCTCTGCTGACTCTTCAGTGTTTGTTGTTAACACTTCTCTTTGCCTTTGTGTCGCTACCGATGGCTGCATCACTCTCTCAATAGCTATTGATGGAACATCTGGATTTGTCATCATTGAGGAGATAAACGCCAATGCATCGGCGTGCCTGTTATCTTTTCTGCAGATGTGGCGAAACTTGATACCTGTGATCCTCTGGGCATACTCCCTAGCAAGTTTTAGATACTTCTGCATAGATGGGTCTGCTGTCTGGTATCGTCCAGATATTTGTCGAATCACCAGCTGAGAATCGCTTGTCAATCTGACATTACTAATTTTCATTTCAATGAGTATTCGCATGGCATGAATGACTGCTTCATACTCTGCCTCATTATTAGTCACCGGGAATTCTAGCCTTAGCGAGTGTACTATCCTTGTTCCTTTTGGCGAGATAAGGACAATTCCAATTCCATTTCCTTCTTTATTTGATGAACCATCTACATAAACCTCCCATCCATCAGGACTGCACTTCAATAAATCTGGTACTTCATGTTCTCGCTCATCCAAGGAGGATGGGATTTCTTCTATCTCTTCTTCTTCATCAATTGGGAAGTCGGCGAGGAAGTTTGCAATGACTTGGGACCGCTGAGCTGTACGTATTTCATACTGGACGCCGAACTGCTCAATTTGTTGATTCCACTTGGCGATGCGTCCCACTCGCTGAGAGTTGTGCAAGATAGATTCTATTGGAGTTTTGGTGAGGACCACAATGGGATGGGCGTGAAAATATGGACGTAGTCGTTGAGATGCGAAAACCAAAGCCAGAATCAGCTGCTCTATTTTGGTATAATTCTTTCCTGCCCCTTGCAACGTTCTACTGATATAATATATAGGTGTTTCCCCACCTTTGGTTCTTACAAGCACTGCGCTTATGGCGAAAGGTGTCGCGGCAAGATATACTCTGAGTTCTTCGCCGTGTTCAGGTGGCTGAATTGATGGGAGAGTAGCGAGATACTTTTTAATGCCCTGAAATGCAGCTTCATGTGCTTCAGTCCAGTTGAACTTTTCTCCTTTCTTTAGTGTCTGGAAAAATAGTTTACACTTGTCGGAGAACCGCGAGATGAATCTGTTAAGAGACGCCAAAGTCCCGTTGAGTCGTATAACATCTTTTACTGTTACCGGCGAAGGCATCTCTATAATTTCTTTAACCTTGGCTTGATCAGCTTCTACTCCCTTCTTGGTGACGACATATCCCAAGAACTTTCTTGAAGTTACACCAAAAACACATTTTGCCGGGTTAATTTTCAGCTTAGTAACACGCATATGATTAAATATTTCTCTGAGGTCTTCCACATGAGTTCGCTTCTTCCTGCTCTTGACAAGCATGTCGTCGACGTAAACTTCCATCGTCTTCCCTATCCATTTCTTAAACATTTTCTGCGCCATTTCTTGATAAGTAGCGCCAGCATTCTTCAACCCAAATGGCATTCGAGTGTAACAAAATAACCCCTTAGTGGAAAAGAAGGCTGTATGCTTCTGATCTTCCTCCGCCAAAGGTATTTGGTTATATCCTGAATAACCATCCATAAACGACAGCAACTCGTGGCCTGATGTAGCGTCCACAGTTTGATCAATACTTGGCAGTGGGAAACTATTCTTGGGACAAGCTCTGTTAAGGTCGCTGAAGTCGATGCAGATCCTTACTCCCTTGTTCTTCTTTGGTACCACAACCATGTTGGCTATCCATTGCGGATATTGCACTGGTCTTATTATACCAGATGCCTTCATTTTGTCAATTTCTGCCTCTACTGCTTCTTTGTAAGCTGGGGCCAATTTCCTTATTCTTTGCTTGAATGGTCTGACCTTTGGATCAATATCTAGTTTATGACATGCTATCGCCGGGTCAATACCTGGCATCTCATTCATACCCCAAGCAAAGACATCAACATATTCCTTGAGTAGTGCTTACAACTTCGCCGATTCGTCTTCATTCAATAGAGTACCAATCTTTACCATCTTTGGATCCTGATCATCGCCGATATTAACATCCTTAGTGGGTTCCACCGCCGTAAAATGTAGTTCTGGTTCTCCCATCGGCGATGGTTCCTTTAATTGCTATAAGGTCTTATCTCCAAGCTTCGCCGAATCTTCCACCGAGTTTACTGAGTGCACATATGTGACTGGATTGGCGATGAAGTCTTGAATCTCTTGCTCCTTTACTGCTTCCTTGCCGAGCTTCTTCTTCTCTGCAATCTTCACTTTTCGATTTTCTCGCATTTGCACATCCGCTGAGTTGCACGCCTTGGCCGCTGCTAAATCTCCTACATACTCGGCGACTCCAAATGGTGTGGGGAATCTCAGGCGCTGATGATAAGTAGAAGGGACCCCTTTCAGACTGTGGAGCCACGGTCTTCCCAGAATTGCAGCATACGGCGAGTCAACATCCACAATACAAAGAGTAGTTTTCAAGAAATAATCCTCGCAAATTTTTACTTTTAATTCAATCTCGCCTTTAGGCTTAGAAGCGATGCCATTAAACCCATAAATGTTATAGGAGGAGACTGTAGGCGAGGGTATTTTATCATCTTTCGCCCTCATTGCCTCAAAGGCAGTATTAAAGAGGATATCCACGGAGCTTCCCGGGTCGATGAACACCTTTGGCAGCCTAAATTGCTCCACCTGAATGGTAAGAACCAAGGGGTTGTTGTGATTTTTTCCCTCTGGAGGAATCTCTTGGGCGGAGAACCCGACACATGCCTTCATCCAATATTGCAAAGGCTCTTGCTTAACGGCAACACTACAAATATCATTTCCCATTCTATCTCGCTTATGTACTCGAGATAGAACATTATCATGAAACTCATCTCTAGTAATCTTTGAATGTACAATGGAAAAACAGTTTAATTCCAACAAGTCCCGCTCGACCTTTACCTCATACACATTTGGAGTCTGGGCCGGAATGGCTTGAATTGGCTGGACCATAATAGGAGGTGGTGGTGGCAACTCTAAGAATTCCCGGAATTTCCCCAAGCGGATGAATCGATGAACTTCTTGTTGTACGCCGGTGCAGTTCTCGGTTGTATGGCCATGAAACTGATGGAATTGACAAAAGGAATTGGTATTGGTCGGCGAGGCCCTTGGGTTTCCTCTGTTATAAGGATAGCGGATATCATCCCTGCAGTTTGAACTTTCAATCTGACCAAATGCATCGGTATAAGAGACACGTAACTTAGGTAGAGTAGCATCTTGGAAAGGTGGCTGGTTGCCTCTGCCAAATTTTCTGTTATCCCCATTATATCTTCTGTCACCATTCCCACTTCGCCGATTATCTCTTCCTCCTCGTCCATAGTTTCCTCCCCTATTATCTTGTTTGTCACGCCCATCATAATTTTCACGCTTCTGGGAGTTCCAATGCTGCTCGGTGGTGACTTGATGTTTTCCTACCTCGGGTACTACTATCGCCGAAGAGGGATTCTGCGTCAACTTCCGCTGTTCTGCCTTCAACCATTCTTTCTTGATTTCTTCCTGATCTTCCGGCGAGAAACTATTGATCGAGTGAATTTGTTTTGCTCTTTCCTTCTTCAGTCGCAGCTCCTCCTCTCGAATTTCTTCATAACTTAACCATTCATCTTGCATCGCCCTCAAGGTCTGCAAATCCTTTGGCATGTCCAAAAATAACTTTTGGTACAACTGGTCCGTCGTCTCCATGGCGCTAAGGAATGATCTTATCTTCTCCTTTTCTGACACCTCGGATCCTACCTCGCTACTCGCTTTCCTCCATCTTTGAATAAAATTTTTATAAGTCTCTGAGGGCCTTCTCTTGACATTGAATAATCTTTCCACGCCGGGCCGACCTCTGTTGTTCTGAATAAAAGCATGCAGGAATTTGCAATCTAACTTCTCAAAGGACTTGATTTTTCCTTCTTCTAGTCCATCAAACCAGGCTAGGGCTTCGTCCTTCAGCGTAGCCGGAAACGCCATACACATTATAGGATCTGATCCTACCCAAGCCGCCATGTCTCGCTTATAAGCTCTTGAATGCTGTGTAGGGTCTCCAGTTCCATCATAGATGGAGGTGAATTTAGGGGTAGTATATTTGGGAGACACGTACCCATATGTAATACAATCATGAAAAGGTGTTTTCTGTGCCTCTAAAAGTGCAACCCTATATCTCGATTCCCTCGAAGATCCGCTTAAAGCATCCACTTTATCTTTTAGTCGGCGAAGGTCCTTCTTCATCTCTTTATCTGCTTTATGTCGTCGCTTAGAGCTGCTATGGTCTTTGTTATCTTTCCCAGGCATATTTATTCTTCTGCCCCTTTCGTCATATTTCGCCGATGAATCTGAGATCTCTGCTGTGCTGGTTCCACTCTTTTCAACTCGGCGAGTAGTATGAGAATGAGACTCATGGCGAGATGAATGTGCATGGGACCCATGACAAGATGAATGTGCATGGGAGACATGGCGAGTCGAATGCGAGTGGGATGCATGACCTTTATTTTGTGCTGCCATCAATTCTCTATGACTTTGGAGTACCGTCTCCATTTGCAATTGCATTTGTCTCTCCATCTGACTAGCTTGCCTGTTGTTGGCCTTAAGAATTTGCCTCAGCAATGTTTCAGTGGTATTTGTGGATCCAGTGTTATCTGCTATCACTACTGGGCGAGTTACAGTAGCTCCCGGTACTATCGCTGCACCATTTATGCTTGCTGCCTGTGGAATTTCTCCCGCTATAATTGGTTCTGCCACCACCGCTGGAACTTCTTCTGCCACATGTTGTGTTTCGCCGACACCTTGTACCAACTGCTGCTGAACATTGGCTGCCACTGTGCCTCCTGCAATAGCATTTTGAGCTGTTTCCCTGACATTTGATGTCTCGCCTATGGTTCTCATAATAAGTCTTCCACCATCAATTTGCTCGCCACAAACATTTGCTTCTACTTCACCACTAATCCTTCGTAGCATTGGGTTGGGCTCAGGTGACCTTTCTGTATTTTCTAAATGAGTGATGTCCTCCACGTAGACCTCCTCCTGGCGTGCTACTCGCTGAACTGCTGGTTGCCGAGATGTGCTTGCCAAAAAGGTATCTGTCCGACCAGCTGGTTCCATTGCTCTGCTTCTAGTGTTGTGACCACTGGGGAATGTCGTTGGTGTAGGAGGGATAGGATGTCGTGGAGGCCTACCCGCCGGGGTTTTATCGCTTCTTCCTCTAGGACCCATTCGCCGAAGTTCTGTAAAAGAAGACAAACACACTTCCTGACAGTATTGCTCTGTT